>JAQGAJ010001293.1:0-10344 GCA_034689365.1 Liebstadia similis
CCTGTTCTAACCTGTCATTGAAGATGGTATCGGGTCTTTGATCTTCGGATCATTGATCAACTTTATTGTGGTCCCCACTCCGGCCGTCGGCCCAGCCGCCGGCCGCCACAATATTATCAACCCAAAAAAAGTTACCAAGATACTTTAAAGACTCCGCCAGGGGTCACTACATAAATTTCCAGGCCTATAATGACAAAGTGATTTATAGGACTATCTAGGATATATTTTTTTGAAAATATTTCACTCAATTATCATTCAATGATAATCATTTGAACTTTATAAAAAATTCCAGAAAAATATCTTGGTTATTTTAGGAGTACCAATGAGTTAAATTTAATGAGCCTAATTTTTTGTCAATATGTTTTTTGTGATATTTTGAATCTTGTCAAATTTTTCATATTTGTCTCGAGTTTTTCTGAAATTTTTGGCCATGATTTTGGAGCCTGATATCTATAGATTGATATTCTTGGTGAAATTTATATTTTAATTCAGTTTAAATATAATTTAATTCAGTTAAATCAGTTGGCCCATTAATTTGGCGTTGACTGTATTATAGTTATTTAATAACTTATTTTGGATAAAAATTATAGTCATTCCAGTGAATCCAGTTACTTTTACAGACCTTAGAGTCTGGCATCCTTTGAGAAAGGTATTTTGCAATGCCTGATAATACTGTAACTGTAATATCTTTAAAAAAACGAGAATTTGTAATAACCTAGTTACACAAGGATTTCCGTTTGCTTCAATTGTTTATTGAGAGCTTTATCGACATTTTATAGATTTATAAATCCTTTTGGAAAAAATATATTTTAAAATAATAAACAAAATAATTAATCCGTCGGGAAGTGGTTTTAGAGTGATTTAAGCTAAATTTAAACTGATTTTAGCCATAATTCAGCTTAATTTTAGCTTAAAAACCCTAAATTGGCCTAATTTAGACCGAATTTAGCCGATTAATCGAGAAAAAAAACCTAAGTCGTTTTAAATGTGCTATAATTTAGCTAAATTAAGTGGCCAGGGCCGCTAAATACGGTTTCGGGCCCCGAAAATTTCCTATACCCTTACCCCCTCTCTGGAGCTGAGACCCTTTTCCAATAGGCTGGACCCCCCTCTGAACCCAATTCCATTCGCTTTCCCTGGTCTTTACCTATTTTGTAACATCATATTACAGAGAGTTTGAAATATCATAATGTGAATCGAATTAAAATCATATTTACCATATTCCGAGAATCGCATAGTTTCGCAATCAAATCCTAAATCCCATGTTTCGTAATTGTAATTGTACTTCAAAATCAATTTTATTTTGTAATCATAAACTAGAATAAATTTAAATTAAAAATCACATATCAAAGGTTTACATTTAATTAATAATAGGAAAAATAATTAATTACAAAAATAATTACAAAAACTTGAATCAAAAACATTTTTTTTTTAACAATTAGGTTATGAAATGAATCTAATAATCAATGGTATGATTGCAATAGTAGTCAAAAGTATTGATTCGTTTGAATTGCGGTAAATCATAGATCCAGAGGTTTGTCGGCAGAAGAAGTGATGATTCGGTAGACTTTCGTTTCTTTTCGGCCAAACGTTTCATCGCTTCGATTAAATCAAAACTACCGAAACAGTGGCGCACTTTCGGACTGAGTCGTGACCTTTCGATCATTTGGTCGATTGTTTTCTCGAAGCAAACCTTCTTCTGACGACTGAAGAGATACACTATTCTTAGTTTAGGACAACTTTGGATGAGTTGATTGATGGCTGAATCGGTTAACTTGATTCGGGTCTTCTCGTCCTCATAGGTATGGATCTCAAAGACAATCAGTTTTTTACATCTCTGCAGATAAGTGAGGGTCGAATCAGTGATACCTAGAGGTTAGGGTAGATAAGAGTAGATAATGAGTTGAGTTTAGGTCAGAAGAGGTGATACCTGTGTTCGACTTGAGGTGAAAGTTAGTGATGTTCGGGATATTGATATCGATGTCCACTAAGTCTTTGTCACAAATGTTATACAAATATATGTTAAACACCCGAAGATGTGGACACTTTCTGAACGATGACAGCGATCCATAGTCTTCGAGGTCTTCGTTATATTCAATGGATACCTCGCAGAACTCAATCGCACGGAATCGGGAGAAGACGTCAAAGAGTTTGTCGTTGAGTACAATAGAGTCCATAATGAAGTCCAAACGCTTCAAATGAAGACAATTGGTGGCCATTTTGGTCAATCCATTGTCGATGGCTGTGATCTCAGTGTCTTCGGTGAAGATCTTGATATTAAAGACTTGCAATGATTTCAATTGAGAGAAGAGTTCCAGCGCTCGGTCGACACCACTGCCCCACAACTCTTGACAAACCTCCGCGTCCAACACTATGTCCAGAGTCGTCAGTTTCAGGCATTCAGTGACTGATTCCAAGCCATGAAAACTCCAGAACGTGTACTTGAGATGAGACAACTTCGGGAATCTGTTCTTTTGTTCCAACATATTCTTCGCCACATCCTCTTCAGCCATAGCTTCAGCCATAGCCACAGCCATAGCCTTTCGTTCCATAGAATTGAAGTCCAGTTTCTGTAGTCTCGGGAAAGTGTCCGACAGAAGGACTTGTCGTACGTTAACATCAGTTATGTATTTGAATCTCAATTCAATCAGACTGTTGGAGAACTTTTGGCCAAATCTGGTCATCACTTCTTCGCTCGCTTCCGATACATCCGAACAAACTGTGAACCTCTTGAGCGGAATACCCGATCCAGTGATCACTTCGAAGACCTTACCATCGATTTTCCACTTCTGTTCTTCGATATAGCGTTTGTTGAAGTTTATGTAGATTTCGCTAATCTTCGAGCACTTCCTGAGCACCGCCTCCAAGAACTCAGCACTAATGCCATAGTGGGGTAAATCAGCTCCGAAGAGGTCGACCACTTGTATTTCATCGAGTGAGTCATATCTGATCCTATGATCATTGCCAGGAATAAGTAAAATCGGATGAATTCTGGGGACAATTCCGAAATGTATCATGGTTAATTTCCTCTATGGATCTTCTACTCTACGAATCGGGAATTTCTTATTAGAAAAGGGCTTATTTTCAATGTAAAATACATATACAATAAGCTCTTTTAGCAACCGATTGTGATTTTAGCTCGAAAAGTAGCTAGTTTGATTTCTCTAAGCCTTAGTACCAAGTGAAACACTCGGAAAATGCCCATGTTAGTGTGAAAGTACCCTAGTGAGTTGGCAAATCGGCAGAAAGTGCCATCATAAATGCCCCAATAGTGCGGAACAGCCACTGTACTATAGTAAGGGTGAGGGTGTGAATGATCTTGTTACATCTTGTGAGACTTAATCTAGTTAATACTCACTTTCGACTAATGTGGTTACAAATAACAAGTTTATATTGTTTATTGAAGACAAGTCTCCGCCACTGTTTTGACAGACACTCGAACCGAAACTTTTGCCGAAGCGTTAGATAACTGACAATCAGTTCACACAAATCGTCGCCAAACCTATCAAACGAGTCCCGACTGTAGTGGTGTTGACGCAAACCATGAGATCTTCGGTTCACGTTATCGGTATTGACTGTAGTCTTGGCCAAAGTCTCGTATTTGAGACTGAAATGTGACTTTTGTTTGGTCTTCTTGTCATTGATGTACATGCTGATGGCACTACCATGCTCAAGGTGTCTTTCCCTCACCACAGGCTCTGAACTGGACTTGCACTCTGCCATTCTAGCTTGGTGGATTTGACCGATTATAGAATTAGCATGTTAAATTTTGCTCATAAACATGTTAAACTCAATGTTTTGACAGTTTGCAGTCATGTGACATAAAGTACGTCACGATAGATGATAACTAAACTACAAGAATAACTAAAACTAACTAAAACTACAAATTAATAATAATAAACTAAATTATTTATAATTAAAAGTTAGTAAATGATAATAAATGACAGACAAAATTAGATTTAGCCGGATCTACCTACTTGATTTAACTAGAGATTAATAATCAATTTTTATTGATAATAAAGCCCACATCTGTTAAGATAACCAAGAAATAGTGAAATTAGTTTCAAGTTTGGAGTGTCATGTTGAAATTGTTAACTGAAAATAGATTTGCACAATTAGCTTAATTGTTATGTCTCAAGTGGCACTTGACTGCAATAAACCAGGTTAATTAAGTTTTGCTAAACGCCCTCATTATTTCACTGCTGTGTCTATTGTTTAACACTCATTGAAATATACACTTGACTAGTTTAATCAAGATGACTTCCTTATGAAGTTCCTCTCGATTAGCATCTATTTCAGGTCTTATAGGATGAAAGCGAATATAAAAAGTCGAGATCCAAATGACTTTCGCTAATTGATTGGTAGCTTAACTCGAGCAGTGATCAACAGAATCACCATGTTTACATTATTTTTATCAAGTTTGTTTCTAGTCTTGGTTAGTGGTTCGCCAATTCAACGGGTATCAAGTTCGTGTAATGTATCAATTGGCCAAGACACTTTGGATTCCAGTGAGGTTTACCAAGAAATTTACACTGCAATCAAATTTGCCAAGAATATGGCCAAGAATATAACCTCTAATATCGTAAATAATCAAGTTGTTTAGTATGATCTTGCTAATTTTACAAGTTTAGCCCCTTTATAATGAAATCGAAAGAAACGTGACTGATCTAGCTCGATTGGGCATGGTGAAAAGACCTGATTGGTTGCCAGTCTTATCGTGGAATTTGCACGAGATAATGACATCAGTAAGTTTGAAAGTTGAAATCATTAGTTTTTATCGAGCTTGGTTATTCGATAGGCCAAAGAGGCGTTGAAAGTGAGCCTTCAATATTTCCTGAAGATCGAGAGCATATTGGATCAGCTAATAACCAATTCAAACACGCCCAGAATTCATCTCGATCATTTCACTATAATTAAAGTGGAAAACACCAAGATACTTCAAATGGTGAATGAGATGATCTGCATTGAGCATGGCACTGTCGAGTATCTAAGTGATCAAGATCGTCCATCGATGCCCGACATAGTGACAAACAATGGACTCAATTACATGACATTCTTCATTCTAGACAACTACAGAAACACAACTAATTACCTTGATAAATTGTTCAAGTTCTTGAATTCGGAATTGATTCTCATAGATGAACATTGCCAGCTGAAATATTTTCAAGATGATAACATCAGAGACTTCTACATCAATTTGTCGATCAGAATTTCATTTGCCAAACAACTAGCTAAAAATATCACCTCGCTATCGGTAAATTGATTTGCAAAATAATCTTGTTATAATTATTTTTGAAAATTAAGAGCTCGGCTCAAGAATCCCAGCTAATTGACTTTGTTACCTTGATAAACTTGAACGAATTCGACACAATGGAACATCACAGACCAGTGACCGTATGAAACCTCCAAGATCACCTAGATACAGTTCTGATTTTTCAAATAATTTTAGCAAGAAGAAGTTTTAAAGATGGCCAACAGATACTTCCAAAAGATCGCGATTATTTTGGATCATCTCTTATTAGATCAGAGGTTGAGTAGAAATACTCGAAAGGATTTACAATCGATAGATAACGTGGTGAAGGAAATTATGAACTTAATCGAGGACACGATGTGCCGGGAGTTCGGGTCCCGACACAGATTGAGCTCAACAAACAGACCGATCCCGCCCGGGATCACCTCCCAAATTGATCTCGATCATCTTTCTCAAGTGATCATGAATAATTTCAAGAATACTACAATTGTTCTTGATAACTTATTCGACCTATTTATTTACGACTCTCATCTTTTCAATTTCATACTCGCTTAATTTAATTCTCACTCTCTTTAATTAATTTATTATCATTAATATCAAGTTTTATTTAATTTACTTAATCTAGTTATACTTTTTAATTGCTATAATTGTTTTAATTAAAAGTAGCTACTATGTAGTAAAATGTAACATGGATGATTATTTTGAATAAAATCAACTATTTAAATCAAAACTTGATTGCCTTTGAAATTACACCAGGATGAACCAATCAGATTGAACCTTTGTCAGAAAGGGCAAAGATTTCATACCGGAATCGCACCTTTTGATAATTGTTGTGACTAGCTGATAAGGAATGAAATAATCAGCCTACACATATGAGCTAAACTGATCGAGTTGTAAAAATAATGAAATCATTTGTTTACCAATAAATAAGTTAAGTGCTCTTGATCCTTATTTACTTGTCTAGCTAATTTGACAGGTCCTGTTTAGCCAAGTCAACAAGAGTCTATTTTTGTTCGTGCTTTAATCCAATGTTATCTCTCTTATTTACCTTGAAAAATATCCCACATCTATTGAAATTGCACGGGATGAGGAATTGTGAAAGATTATGTAGGGAAAATCAAGGTTATTTTCACAATAATTACTTAATTTGTTGAAATATGTTCCTAATAAAGCAAATAAACTAGATAATGGGAATAAAGAATTTGAAAAATGTCAAACTTGTCTGGAATTTGCAATATTGAACTAAACCCCCGAAACTCTGAAGAAAAACAATTGTTTTTAATTAATCTTTGATAGTTTTATCACCAGGATGGTGTCGGCTTTTCTTATTTATCATGATTAGATATAGAAATGCATAATATTTTGAATGATATTGCGCTTGTTTATTTTCCTTCTAGATAACCGAGGAAAGGTTTATTTGTTTATTCAGTTGTCGATAACAATTAGCAAATGATGGAAAAGGGTTATATGTTAATTCATCATGGGAAATCATAAGAAAATCTGGGAATTAAATGCGGATGAGCTTCGAGTGGGCTCTAAGTTAGAGAACTCGAAACATAAGTCACTGATATTACAGACAAGTGTTGAACGGCTGAGCGATTGAGCGCCGGATAAGTGCACAGAATATGTGTACAGAATATCAACACTAATAATAGAATAAAAGTGTTCTAACATTGGCTCTAATCAGTCGACTATTTTATGAGCACTTAAGGTATTGATTGTAACGAAACTAAATTAAATCAAATCATTAGATAATCGACAACAAAACGGATGCAATGACTCCGATAGTAGTGTTGCCAACATTCTAGTGAATGAACCGGCACTCGAGCGTAACTTAACTCCCTATTCCCTATATACCTTCTTTGAGACTAGATCATTCTAGATACAATGATCTAGTTCAAATAACAATTATCTAGAACAAGTATTGGACAAATAATGGTGAATTTGAGCGAATAAGAGCCAGTGATCTGCTGATGATATTAGTGTTAACCCTAGTCTAGTTGTGAGCGACAGTACGCCACTCGACAGGTAAGAGCAGAGCAGAGGCTTAACCGAGACTTCCAAGAGTGCCATATCTCTGGTCATAATGGGTATAAATAGTGGCATTCGTTTGATTACAGACAACAATCTGTTTATTGTCATTGATCTCTATTCTGTTGATCTCATCGATTATCGGCGAACATGTTTACCACATTCCTCTTCAGTTCATTGTGTCTTCTGGTCAGTAGTGCACGACTACCGCTACGGAATGTGAATGATGTGATAATTGTATCGCCCAGTATTGACCAGATGGGCACCGATGACCAGTGTGATAGCAGAGAATTCACCAAGGACAATATCGCACAGGATTACAAAGAATTATCCATGGCAATTTCATATGCGAAGAATGTCCTTGCTGAAATCACCAGAGAATGGGTATGTACATTGGTCCACAATAACTTACCTTGAAACTCACAATGGGAATCATACCCATCACTTAGAAATTAGCCAATATCATTTCGATTATTTCATAAATATCTTGCAACTTATCTAAACTTTAGAAAAGTTTATCCTTAAACTTAAAATTCCCATGTTGCTATACCCTTGCTGTGATTGATTTCCTATTGAATTTCCTGTTAATGAGGAATTTCCTAGTTTACGTCACGAATGTCCCAACAGGTCCTTTCCCTTGTCTTATCATGTTGAATTAAAAATAGTAATCAAGATAATTTGTCTATTTATAGCAAATGTTTCAAGAATTGGAGAAAAACACCAATGATCTTGAAAAATTGAACGTAATCAAAGTGCCAGATTGGTTGCCCGATATCACCGAGAAGACTAATGAGGCTATCACGGTAAGTTTAGAAACTTTTCATCCATCTATTCAATTATTCTAAAATCGTCTCGATTAAATCCAAACAGTTAAGAGAAGCACTGATAAACGCAAACCAGTACTTCCAGAAGACCAAGATCATTCTCAATCACGGGGCTTCACATCCGTCCTTTTCGACCGAAATCCGTGGACACTTCCAATCCTTGACCCTAGAGAACGACCGGATCCTATACAAGGTGAGGGACACGATGTGTCTCGAGTACGGCACTGTCGACACACTCAGCCAAGAGAACAGACCAGTTGTGCCGCCGGTGGAGACACAGTCTGAACGCGATTACATGACATTCCTGATCCTTCATAACTACAAAGAGGCGACGATATTCCTCGACATACTCTTCAAGAAGTTGTCTAGATGATTCACCCGAATATTTATCACACTTTCCCTTCTCATATACTAATTTATTTTATTTGAACAAGGTACAAAGTACCAAACTTGGTAACTAATATTTAGTTCGTCTATTTATTAAATCACAAATCAATTAACTTATTTATCACTTCACCTATTCATATGTAAAGAGCACCTATTTATAGAATCACCATGCGCACATTTCAATTTATTTATTGTTCATTGAACATTATTAAGATGCCTAATATTTAATTTTATTTGAAAAACGAATTTTTAATAAAATTTGTTTTTAAACGATCTTTTTGTATGATCATTGATAAATGAATTTACCAAGTTATAAATTATCCATTAATTTGAATTAAAGTTTCTTAATTTTTATATCTATTAGTGATTTAAATAAAAAGAGGTGTCGGAACATGGTCAAATATTTTCCGATTTTAAAATAATTCTTAAAATCATTAGAGCTTTCATAAATATGAAAAATTATGCAAACATGATATCTTTTTTCTTAATCGTTCTTGAGATATTCACGTTTGAAAAATGAATGAAATTTCAAAAATTTTCAATTTTTACCCTACTAATCCCCAAATCTGTTGATTAATTAATAAAAAAGAATTTTCGTTAAAAACTATGTCTTCCCAAGAGAGTACCCAAACTTTCTCTTCGGATTCTTATAGAGATATGAAAGAGCTTCAAATTCGACCCCACTTTTACTGCGGTACCCGATTGGGAAAGTGTTCAAATTATTGATCAAAAATTTCATCCTTTATTTTACTAAACATATTAATAGTTTACATTAATATTTCCTTTCGATTTGCATTCGTCCTCATATTCTTCGTATGATTCAGAAAAAAGTTTCCGAATTTCTTGTTTAGTTTTCTAGCTATTCGCTTTCGAAGTTTGCACATAAAACCCGATCTAGTTCAAAAGTGTGTAAACTTATGTTATTAGTTTTTCATATCCTTCTGTTTAGTGAAATTACCAACATGACACAAACACCTCAAATGATTCTGTGATATCAATTTTCATGTAGCGACACCTCCTTTTTAAACAAATTGTGAGTATGAAGGTTATGGAATTGGCTTGAAAAATTTAATTGCTATATTAGAACAAAGTAATAATTTTGGGATTAAAGAAATTACAGTATATTTTCTCAGTAAAACGAATCTGGAAAGACATGACAAAAGTTTGGAGAAAATATTAGAACAAATCTACAAACTTATTCTGTACGTTGAAAATATTTATAAGAAACCTATTGATTCTAAAAAACCTAGTTTTTATTTTCACTTCGAAGGTTTTATTTTCACTTCTGAAAGAAAACATCAGTACAAATATGTTTAGAAGAATTGAGTCTATCAACCAGATAAACTATTTATTCAATAAAGATTTTGTCGTTAATAAACTGGCTGCATATCGTGGACAACATGATATTTTAAGAAGATTAATTTTAATCAACAAATATTTCGTTGAAAATCTTATTGAAATAATAACTGTTTCATCTTGATGAAATATTATTACCAAGCTCAACAATTGATATGATAGTTCGTACTTCAGATGTTAATAGACTAAGTGATTTCATGACATGGAATTTGAATAAAACAGTTTTATATTTTGAAAAATTTACTTGGCCTGACTTTAATTTAGCATTGTTCTTTAAATCAGTATTTGTCCATAAAATAGATTGAATTTAAAATCGATAAAAAATTGGTAAAAATTTTGAATTATATTGATAAACATATGCCAGTATCTAATAAAAATCATTACAACTTCAAGTCGATTTGTTCGTACTGTCAAAAGTGTACAGTCAGTAAATCTAACGCGTGCATTCTTACTAAAGTTTTAACATGGTACTTGATTCATTGAAAAGTAAAAGAG
>JAQGAJ010001294.1:0-10334 GCA_034689365.1 Liebstadia similis
GAAATTCCTTCCACTAATGCTTATAATAAATCTCACTTCTATGAAGTGTTTGCCCCAACCTTATCAATGAAGACGTCAACGAATAAAAAGAATATATTTGAGTCTATAAATCAAATTTCTTTTTTGTTTGGCAATACTTGCATCTCAACGATGGGTATTGTACTCATGGTATGTTCAATTTGATTCAATTTCATTACTTTTCCTTTTCTCGACATATATTTTACTCACAATTCATATAAAATTCATTTTCCACTAAATCATTCTCACAAAACAATATTTATTACTTTGGATCAGTGATGTCTAAGGGGATGGGAAGAGGGGAGGGAAGGGGATGGGGATGGGAGAGGATATTCTGCACTTCCTTTTCAAACCTGACAATTTGTGAAACTCCTGATAGGTCTAAAATGGTCTTTCCTAAGAATTTCTTTACTCTTACTCAAGAATCGAATTAAATCTCTTGAATCTCCTATTTTAATCTCCCTGTTCAACAAGAGGGTGAATCCAGCGCTTCTCAAATTTTGTTCCCATTGTGAACACTCGAACCAATTGTCTGTTGTCTCTGCAGAAGTGAAGTCACGCTTTTGTTGTCTAACATCCGGTTAATTCTGTAAATTACTTCTAAGAAAAGTGATTTTGCAATCAATTCCGTGAAAAAGCGTAACATTAAGACTAATATTAAGACACTTTCTAAGACCTAATCAACAATTAATGTCACGGTTTTTGGAGTCAGAGCTCATTATTTTATATTAAATATGTGACACATTTTCAGAACAGAGAGAAAAACGATTTCGAATTAAATATCTTAACCAAAGTGTATCTGATATTTGGTTTTTGTGATTAAATTGCGATAAAATAATTGATTGTAAAGAAAAGAAAACAGAATTTTGTTAATGAATTTTTCATTTGGAGAACGACTGAGAGAATTGATTTCGAGTTGAAATACAATTCTAAGAATTCATCAAATTTTTATTTTTCAATTTTAAAATTCTGAGCAAAGAATGAAATTTCATGGAATTTTTCGACCATTATTTCAACGATGAAATCATTTTTCATCAAAAATTAATGCAAACGACAAATATTCTAAATTAAAAATGACAATACCTTTCATCTGAAACGACAATAGACCGGGTAATAGAGAGTAATACCTGATTACCCGTTTGGAAAAAACAACAAATTCTACTGCTTTTGCAAAACAAGATAACAGAATATTCTTTGTTCTCCTAGAGAATGATCTATCACAATGAAAATTTTGATAAATACCAATATCACACTATCCATTGAATTCCATTCAATTGCGATAGATTTCGAATGATTTGAAATTCATTTTTAAAACTCAATAAACAAAATATGCATTAAAACAAGACTCGATTCCAAGAATTGTCTCACGGGATTAGACCCTTATTTGCTAGTATAATATAATCTTGACAATACTTGCATATAATCTATACGATTGTTGTGATGTTGGAAATGCTCGCGGGAAACGCTGATTAAAATCGGTGGATGTAATTGATGTTTATGTTTGCCAAAGAACTGTCTGCAAAGGTATAACCGGTTTGTTTGTCGAGAACGTGGATAAACACTATTTTCTTTCTGATGTTTACTCCAAGAGATTGAAAACAAAAGTAAATGCCATTTAAATTAATTGTATCAATGAATCAAAAGTGAAAAACTTTAAAGTCTTATAGTTTTGGCAAACATTCAAATCGATTGCCATTATATGCAAAACAGTAATCAAGAATTCAAAAGCGAATTATGAATAACTAAACAAACGAGTGTTCGCCTAACGCTATACTCCAACGGCTCATTAATTCACAACTAATTTTGACTAATTTATCTTCAAATTCACTTCAAATGCCGTTACAATAAAAACTGTTTAGATTTGTAAATTCGTAACTGATCTGCAAATCAGAACCGAATCATATGAGTATATAATTATGGCCTACACTTCAATAATTGGTCTTTAATTCTCCAATTGTTTTAAATCATAATCACATGAATCTTATTATTCAAAACAAACCAAAGTTAATGGCAATGATTTGCTGCCATACCTATACAAAGAGAGCTCTCGCTCCTAATAACGATAGGGCTCTGACTAAACCAAAATTATATACTCTTTTGGTGAATCGTAAACAAATAATAAATTACTTTAAGTAAAGAATATTTCAAAACAAGAATAGACTATATTATAGATAAAAGTTTTTCGGATACGGCTCTGGAATACGTAAACCGGGAGCTGAAGGGTCTCTGATTGCGATCACAGGACTAATATAACTCATCTCTATTTTGCGATCGCGTAATGCATACAAAAGCAGAGTTGTATTGACTCGGTTTCCAAACACAATACCATTTTCAAAGTCTATCAATAATTTTTTTAATTTTTATCCGCAAAAATCGATTATTTTTCTGGTCGTCAGATGTGATAACAGTTTCTTCATCTTTAGAGTTAAGGATAGAGTGCTTTGACTACAATTACATACAGACATTGGACTCGAGTTGTAATTACAACGAGTATTCAAACGCAACGAAAAGACAAATACAAACAAAAATAGTAATTATAATCACATTTGGCGTACAATTAAAGTGATAGCAGAGAATGAAAATAACAGTTGTTTTGCTTTAAGAAGAGAATTAATGTCACAGTAATTGACAGATATTTCACTATTTCTTTAATGTACTCAACAATGAAGTCATGTATTTATATAATACTTATGATATCGATAGGTAAACACATATTATGCCAATCGAGGTATTTATGTATTCTGTGATTATGTCATAAGATATCACTCATTAATTAAAATCTCAATTCAATTCAATTATAGTTTTGTTTCCTTAAAAACAATAAATAAATAACAAAATAATTTACTATTTGGTAAAAAATGATAACAAAACCATATTTTATGTAAACTAACAAACAGTTTGTTGTCGAAGGCAGTGAACTGACGGTCAGTCTCTTCGATCATTCAATTAAAAGCCCTTTCGGTTTAAAACTAAGTCTTCGTTAAACTCCTGAATATATAATATAATGTAATTTAAAAACAGTTTTCTTTCGAATTCTTCGAAATGTATTTCACTTTTACTTTTCTCGAATAAATGAAATAAAAACTCTAAACAATTGAAAATGTCTTTTATATCATAATTTATATAATATTCAAAACGTCTTAACCCGAACTATAGACCTAATCCTCTAGATTTCTGAACGCCGTCTGCATATTCTCATAGAGTTCTTCGAAGTCCTTTCGGATCTGTTGCTCACCGTCTTTGACCGGATCCTGAAATCGATGTCAAAGCTATCAAATCCGAGTGAAAATAGTCTCAAAGACTTACCTTAAACTTCATAGCACTCAATTGGTAGAGAATGTCTCCCATGGCCTCCCGAATGGTTCCCCATGTGATTCTGTTCTCTCCCTGTGCCGTCGATTCGACCGCATGTTTGGCCAAATCATAGAATGTAATCATATTCCGTAAAATTCCGACCGTTTTATAGAATGGACAGAATCTGTCGTAAGGCGTGTAACTGTTTTGCTGGAGATAGTCTTCTTTGATAAGTTTGGCCACTTCGAGGGTGATCTTATCGGTCTCGGCTAAAGAGGCTTTTCCGACCAGTTGTACGATCTCAGACAAGTCCTCTTCTTCCTGAAGAATTTGCTTGCACTAAGAGAATAGACTAAGTTAGCCAAAGGACAGATAGATCAATGTGTGATACCTTAGTCCTAAAGGGAACGAATTCGGGGTAATTTCGGTCATAGAACTCGTCCAAAGCGCGGGTGTATTTAGAGTAAGAGATCAACCAATTGATTGAAGGGAAATGTTTTCGTTGTGCGAGACGTTTATCCAAACCCCAGAAGACTTGGACGATACCCAAAGTTGCAGAAGTGACGGGATCTGAGAAGTCACCGCCCGGTGGCGATACGGCCCCCACAATAGAGACACTGCCCTCGCGCTCGGGATTACCGATACATTTGACTCTTCCGGCTCTTTCGTAGAAAGAGGCCAACCGAGCGCTCAGGTATGCCGGATAACCGGAATCGGCCGGCATTTCGGCCAAACGCCCAGAAATCTCACGCAAGGCTTCGGCCCATCGAGAGGTCGAGTCAGCCATCATAGAGACGTTGTAACCCATGTCTCGGAAATATTCGGCTAAAGTGATACCGGTATAGATGGAAGCTTCTCGAGCAGCGACCGGCATATTGGAAGTGTTGGCCACTAAAGCCGTTCTCTTCATGATTGACTCGGTCTGACCGTCCACTTCGACAGTCAGTTCGGGGAAGTCTCTCAACACTTCTGCCATTTCATTGCCTCTCTCTCCACAACCGACATATATAATGACGTCTGAATTGGAATATTTAGACAACGCCTGAGAGATCACTGTTTTGCCGCAACCGAAGGCTCCGGGAATAGCGGTTGTGCCGCCCTGGACACAAGGGAACAGAGCGTCCAACACTCTTTGACCGGTCAGCAAAGGGTAATTGGCCGCCAACTTCTCGGTTACCGGTCTCATCTGACGGACGGGCCATACCTGAAGCATAGTGTACTGGGCTTTCTCGCCATCGAATTCAGTCTCAAGTATGACATCCTATGGACGATCAAAAAGTTAAGATTTGAAGATTGATGTGAGTTATGAATTGATAATAAGATCATATCTTCTCATATTTTTTCAATGAATTGAACGGAAATTAACTCGTTTTGAAGGTAATCATGACTGAAGGCAATCAAGTTATGGGACAATAAATAAGGAAATTTATGTAATAAAAGTGTCTTTTGATAAATGTATTGATAATTACGTACATTTAAGTCATAACTGCCCGGCTCTGCGATGTAAGTGACGGTTCCCTTCGCTCTCGGAGGCAAAAGAATCTTATGTTTGATGAGAGTGTTTTCGTGTACATAGCCGTAGACATCGCCGCCCGTGATATGACTGCCGACTCTGACATATTGGGGAAAGAAATCCCATTTTTCTGTTCGGCTCAGAGCTGTTGTGTTAACACCTTTTGGAATGTATATACTGTTGGTAAGGATGTGAATCTCTCGGAGTGGTCGTTGAATTCCGTCGAAAATACTGCCCATAATTCCCGGACCCAACTCGACGGACAATGGCTTTCCTGTTCTACGCACGGGATCGCCGACAGTCACACCCGCTGTGGAAAAACAAATCAATTAGAGATCAATGGGCGTATCGAAGGTCAGGCCTTACAGGTCTCTTCGTAGACTTGAATGGTTGCCATATCGCCCTCCAATCGGATGATCTCTCCGACCAGTTCGTCGTGACCGACGCGCACCAACTCGTACATAGCGGCTCCAGACATCTTCTCGGCCGTCACGACGGGACCGGACACGGCATAGACATAACCATATTCCGATTCCTTGACCACATCCCTTATTCTCGGCAATTCGGCGACTTTTGCGGCCTTAAGACAAAACAAATTGACATTTAGTTAGAAATTAAAAGATTAAGAGATTAAATGGATTAAAATTAGATAACTTATTGGAATAATCTAACCATTATTTAAAGTATCTTCGGCTAAATTTCGGTTCTGATTAGACAATTAATGGTAATATCGATTGATTTGCGAATCAAAACGAGAAAAATATCCCAATATTTGCATTTAAAAAATGGTTTTGAGTGGTATTTGAGTCAAACCTCCCCTAAACTTAAAATAACGTTTAATTGCTTTATCGCAACAATTATTAAACAAACAGATAATCAAAGTTTTGCTCTGAATTGTAGTCGTCTTTACATTAATATAACGATTAGACCAAAACTGATAATAAAATTATTGGCATTTCATTGGAGAGTCGTTTGGGTTTAGGTTTGACTTTGTTTTCGTCAATCGTCCGGAAAAAGCCTTAAATCATATTCAAAACACATTTTTGCAAATCATTTAAATAGCAATGAAATAGCAATTAATTGTCTGAAAAGGTATAAAATTATTTGAGAATTGATTTAAAAGGAGTGAAAATAAGCCAAAATATACTTACCATGGCTTCGATGATCACCTCTTTATTGCTGTCACTATTGCTAACGGTTTGAGTGCTATGTTATGAACACAGTTGACATACAATTGAAAACAAATCCGATTAACAACTGATTGAATAAAACGTGTACTCAATTAGAAGACAAACGAATCGCTTGAATGCAATGAAATCATTGAAGTCTTCACTCATTTACGCCTACTTTAGACTCAAGACGTGAGACATCTGTCGGTCGGTTGGACTCAAAGGTATGGAACTGTTTTGGAACAACTGATGACAGCACTGGATGTGAGCTCAGGTCGAGAGCAGAGCACAACCCAAACAACTGTCACTTTAATGGTTTGAGCAAAAGATCAAAACTTTTGAAACTTTTTTCTTCGCAAAAAACTTTTCGCTTAATTGAGTCCAGAATTTTATGCGAAAAAACTTTCGTAAAAATTGCGGTTCAATGGATCGGAACAATAGCCGAGATTAATATTGGCAATGGATCTGATATATTGCCGACTGGTTATAGCACCTGTAATATGAGAATCGAACAGAGGGAAGCCGGCTCTTGGGCCGAGTCCAAGAACCCCCGAAAAGGGTATCGATTACGCTCTTCGCGAGCAATGGTCCGCTGAGCCGATGGGTTCGGTGCAGAATCGGGATCAAGAGATTCTGGATACATAATTTTTGGAACCGGGGCTGCCGTGGCTTTGCCTTCGGCGCCCCATTACTTACACCTGAATGAGAGGCAGCACTTCTCCAATCACTTGACTTCACAATCCCTTTCCAACTCTTGTCTCCAACCCTTTCTAAACATATTTAGCATCACTTCTCACTCTTCGGTAATGAGAATCAGGTTTTGGGCAATAATTTATTTTTTATTATTTCTTATATAAAATGAATTGACGAGAGATTCTTAGCTATCGATCGCTAGAGTAATAAATTATTTACAAGATTACTGAACGGTTAATACATTATATAATTTAAGTAAAAAACTGGCGACGGATTGACTCGAAGCCCGGTTTCGGGTGACGTCGGGTCGGGTGTGGTGTGTAGTGAACACACTGTTCGTGAACACAATGGTGTTAACACGAGCTTTGCATTATCACAAGAGTGGCATTAGTTGTGGCCGAGTTGTGAACGCCGTTGCACTTAGACATCGGACTCAGTCCTCGCACCTCAGAGTCGGTATTGTCTTTGTCTGATGCGTTCAACAGATCCGTCCGACTTCGGCGCTTCCTCTCCAGCGTTCCGTTGAGTCGGGTGTGACTCGAACTGTGATGATTGAGTCGAGAGTTGCTGTGATGAAGGGCTGATGTCGGGAAGGGGTCGTCCATTCTCTTCATTTTCCTCCTCTCCATTGTGTTCATCATTGTTTCGTTTATATTGTTATTGGTATTATTAGACAAATGGTGTTGCGATTGACTCTTTGACCGAAAGCTATCGTTTATCGAATTACTTCGGCTTCGGTTAAGAGTGGATCCGCCGTTTGAAAGCTCGTGGAACGGATTCACTCGAATACTGGTCTGATGAGCATATTCACTGTCGATGCCATTGATGGTCGACCGCGAGAGATAGCCGTTAGAAGCCGTGGCCACCAAAGTGTTTGACAAATGGCCGTTCGACCGGTGGTGTGCGTACAACTGATGATTGCTGTGACTGAAGATATGATTGTGATTATGGCTGTTGGCCTTCGGGTGTTTCTCTTTGGGCAGTTTGCCTAACGTTCCGATTGCACGGGGAGTCTGTTGTTTGTGTCGCACAACACATAAGACAATGCAGACCACAAACACCAATACAAGAGCTCCTCCAGTGATGAATATCACCGAATACAAAGTTCTGTCCTTATCACTCTTGACCGGATCAATGCCGGTACCAATATTGTTGTCTTCTGTCTGGTCCTTCTTATTCTCCTTATCCTTATCTTTGTCAGGACTGGGAAGTGTCTTAACCATGAAGATGTTAGAGAATTCTGAAGTTCCGGCGACATTAAAACATTGCATTTTGATCTCATATGTCGTGTCCGGAAGCAAATGAGTTATGATATGAGATCTGGTGTTGGCTCCCATGGCCGCCACCTTCAGGTAGTCCCCGGCAAAGCTCGAGGCCCTATAGTAGATGAAGAAACCCTCGATCGTCACCGATTCGATGTCAAAGTACTCCCACTTCATTGTGATCGCCGACGGACTGACCGGTTCTGAGTTAGTGATGACCGGACCGTTGATCGGTTTCTTTATTGGCGGTTCCTTATGAAGAGTGAACTTATTCGAGTTGGGACTAAGTTTGTTGTCATTGTTTGAATAGACGGCTGCGATGCGGAACCGATACTTGGAGTTAGTCTTCAGTCCGTTCACGGCATAGGAGTGTATGTGCGGTGCGATGTCGTCGTCGACTGTATTCCAATCACTTCCTTTGATACCCATCTCTTTGTATTGGACTTTGAAGAACATAATCGGCAGTCCATCGTTTTGAGGGACATTCCATCTGACCATAACTGACTCTTCGCTCAATCGGGTTATCTCTGGTTTGGTCGGCGGAACCATTTTTATTCCTTTGTTCTTTTTATTCTTTCGGTTCTGATTTGGCAACTGATTGAACAGATCTTCCTCCTCGTCGAGCGGATCAGTTTCGTCGATGACATCTGCAGAATCTAATTCTTCGTCATCGGTTTCACTCTTCGGGGGATTCTTAGCATTCGGAGTGGACTCCGACTGATCCAAACTTAAGACATTGACAATAGTCGTGGCATAAGTAGACTTGAGATCATTGGTGGCGAAGCATTGATACATTCCTGAGTGGAGTTCACTCTTGGAGTTCAGGATCGACAGCTTCGAGCCGTCTGTCCCTTTGATAGTGATTCCATTCTTATTGGACACTTCGGGTGTGATCTGAATTCCGTTGTGAAACCAATCAACAATGGGTTTGGGCTTTCCTTTGGTACTGCACTCGAGAACAATTTCCTGTCCTTCGATTACATCTTTCTCTTCGAGTTGTGTTTTACCAATGATTTGAGGTATTTCTAAGATATCGAGTACTGAGTTGGCACTGATGGCAGAGTTGGGCGACCCGTTGTGAGCTGAGCACACATACGTGCCGTCATCGCCGCGCCTCACGTTTGGCAGTATTAGGTTTCCCCCGTCCTGTATGTATCTGTTCTTCGGTAAGTGACCATCCAACTTTCTCCATGTAATAGTGGGCACAGGACTGCCCTGTGCTGAGCACTCGAACGTCACATTACTACCCATAACGGAACTGATATGTGTTTTAGGACTGACGACAAACTTTGGAGAAATGTGTGAATGAGAGTTGCGGTGATGAGAATGACGTGACCCGGAATGGGGGTTATGGTTGTGGTGGTGTCGCGACCTCTCCCGAGTCACTTTCAGTTCGACATAGTGTGTGGCATATGTGCGTTCGCCCAGGAATGGGTTGTGAGCTATACATCTGTAGGTCCCGGCGTCCGACTCCGAGATATTGAAGATCTGGAGATCTCCAGAAGGCATCAAACGATATCTTTCTATGGGAACAGAGGAACAGATGTTAGGTTAGGTTCTGCGCAAGAGTTAGATAAGAAAGTACTTGCCTTTAGTTCTGTCTATCACTGATGAGTTGAATGCGAATTCGGTGACGGCATTGGGCACACTATAAGGGGGCTGACAGGGTATCACAGCTGTGTTGCCGACGATGGCTTCCACACTGACATTGTCCTTATGTGCGAATGTCTTAAGCTCTCCTAAAATTAATTTTGCGGTTTGACTAACAATAGCGCGACTCTTGTGCTGAGCTAAACACTGGAAGACTCCTCCGTGGAACAGATGAGACAAATGGATCGACTCCGGAGACACCGACCCACTAGTGGTGCTGTTCTTTGAACTTTTTGGCAGTTTTATAATGAGTTTGTTTCGGCTCAGCTTTAGTCCGGCCGAAGCACTTTGATATACAGGCAATCCATTATTGAGCCATCGGATGTCCGCACTGGCCGGCGATGCCGTACACTTGAACACAGCCCGACCGCCGTCCGGCGCCACCAATTGTGACGTCGGCTCTGTCACGAACTCCAAGTGTTCGACGGTCTGACGCTTCCGGTCAGCGGCCGACCGACGGACCACAAGAGACGCCTAAAATAATAACAAAGATCTCTATCAGCCTATAGTCGGTTAAAGTATGTCTAATACACTGATAAACAACTAAACGCACGAACACTTAAATGACATTCAGAAAAGATTTACTTCTCTTACAAGAAGTAGAAGCCGAGGAAGTAGATAGAGATCAGGTAGAGATCAGGCGGTGCCAGCAATGGGCTGATTGAGAGCACACCTCATCTTCAATATAAAAACAGATTAATTTATTATGGATTTATGCGAAGGACTAATACAGGG
>JAQGAJ010001295.1:0-10334 GCA_034689365.1 Liebstadia similis
GACATATAAATGGTCTGTCGTTTGAATGAATCTTTCGTTTATGACGATTGAGAATTCGCTTTCGTTTGAATTCTTCATTACATTCTTCACAAATGAATTGATTTTCTTTCAAATCCATTGAGTTTTGTTTTCTCTCTCCTATCTCTTCATCTTTCTCTTCCTTCTCTTCTTTGTCTTCTTCTTCAATCTTCTCTTCGATCACTTCTAATCCATTCAATTGGTTATTCATCGCATCTTCAGATCCTTCTTCTTCAGTGCCAAACGAATCCTTACTCATCACTCGTTTGTCATTTCCTATTTTCTTCAAATTATAGTCTTTTCTGCACTTCTTTGACATTATCTTCACTTCTGTCGACAAACACTTCTTCGAAGACTTCGATCTGTAATTTGAATCAAAATTAAGTCAAAAATAATTTTCAAAGTCGTCGCCAAACCTATGAAACGATGTCTTCATTTCATTCAAATCTTCGTTAGTCTTAATCTTCATTTTCTCCGAACCCTTCAACGGATCCATTCCTTCAATTCTAGTGATGTCTTCATTCAATGTCTTTATTTCCATCCCTTCCTTCTCTTCGAAACCTATTTCTTCCAAATTTCTAATCAAATGTTGATTTCTTTCGACTTCACTGACGAACAGCTCTTTCATTGATATCAATGTCTTCAAGCGATTCAAAAGTGAATCCAAATGATTGATAAACCAATTCATCTCTTCTTTGATCTTCACTCCACTCGAGGACTGATCCAAAGACTCAATACCTGTGCGGACAGACATCACATTTAAGTTTGTCTTCATTTTCATACAAAGCCTTACATTCGGTACTAATTCTCAACATTTTATCGAAATTGAAATCATTTTTCTTCACTGAAAACGATTCAATATTTTTTGTTTTCAGATTATTTATAACTTCTCTGAAAGTCATTAAAGTCTTCACTTTATTACTAAACATATCGTTAACTGATTTGTCATTCATTTTAATTTAATTTAATTATTGATTTAATTACTGAAAATGATTATTGTTTTGACTTTCACTTCAATTCTTTTCATTCAACACATGTTATGCTCAGAGACTGCAAAACTGTTGCGACGGAAAGGGATAACAATTACATAATGAGAGGGAAACTAATTATTCAAACATTACGTTAACCAATGAAACGGAAAAGTGTTGACTATTTTATTAAAAGCTATTTATTTTTAATTTTCATTCATTTAATTAACAAAATATACAAAAGTATTAATTGTATTCAAATTAATTCACATTAGATAGGAATCAATAATCTTTGACATTTGATCGTAAATCTCGAGAGACAAATCATCGGGATTAGCTTGTAACATTTCGATTCTGATCATGTCATCGGTTATCTGTAAGTTAAATATCTCATTAGTCATTTAATAAAACTTTAAACATGGTAAATTTAATAACTAACCTCGTTGTGCAAAAGCAAACCTTCTTTCACCTGGTCTTTGACAATATTCGCTTCATTCAAGTCTTCTAACGGTTTAATAACCAATAATTTTCCCCATTTTCTTAACAATTTTCTTCCCATTGTAGTCTTAAACTTCTTAACTTTACTCATTTTAGTCCTATAGTTGACAAACATCTTCGCCCTATCGAAAGAGTCCCTAAGAATCTGATCCAAGTCTTTGGTCACCAAATTCTTTCCCCCGAATTCCTTCAACTCAGCGCTCAATTTACTGATCTTTCCCTCAATAGTGTTAACGGTATTCAAATCTCTTGCAATCCTTTCCATCAGATTCTTTGGCATATTCTGTGAGAAGAGTTTGACCACAAAACCCAAGATATACTCGTCTGTAATCGATTCCTCTTCGAGTGGAGTGCCGGACATGACATCTATGATTACGGCCCGACTAATCGGTGCCGATTTGCCCATCAGTTTGAAGACAAGAATAGCGCCATAAGAAGAACCGAAGACATCGAAGTCGCTGTTCGGCGAAAGGCTTGTCATTAAATTGAGATAATATTCACTGATTTGTTTGAATGTCTTCAATTGATTCATCTCTTGAGTCCAATTCAGACCAATCACCGGTCGGTTTAGTCTTTTGGCCAAACTATCGAGAGCTGAGAAGATTCCCTCAATCGGTGGTAAGAAGTAAAGAGGTCTTCCCTGATCGTGACCATTGAGTCTCGAATACTTGTCCACTGGTATCACAAATTTGATTTTAGTCAGTCTTTCGCGGGCAGTCCTCACGTCATCAGCAAATTTCCTCAACTGATCAATCTTTCCCGACTCAAAGTCTTTGATTTCCCGAACGGTGATAGACTTGATATCACTGAGCGATACCTTAATGTTGTAATCCCTGTCCAATCCCTGTTGCAGTTCAATAGCAAACATAGACTCGATTCCAATCTCTCCTAAAGTTAAATAATCGGGAGTTATCTTTGGATCGACGCCCAGAGCACACCATATCTGTCCGATGATTCGGGCCTCACGACTCTTCACACGTGTTGATGATGGCTGAGCGCGGATATTGCATGACAGGACGGGTTGAGGGCATTGAAGGTA
This sequence comes from Liebstadia similis, assembly GCA_034689365.1. NCBI lineage: Eukaryota > Metazoa > Arthropoda > Arachnida > Sarcoptiformes > Liebstadiidae > Liebstadia > Liebstadia similis. Next base: position 2,524 of record JAQGAJ010001295.1, read on the forward strand.
TTTGTCTAATATTTCCAAACATGAACTGATCCTTTGTTTAACTACCGCTGACAGAGAAATGTTTGCCTCGGCTATGACTCCAACGTCTCCGATCGGTCCCCACTGTATGGCCAGTCCGTGCAAACCCGCCGCACGTCTCGATTCACAAACCCTTTCCAACACAGAGTTGGCGAACGAATAGTTTGTTTGTCCCAAATTTCCTTTTCCACTACTGATCGAAGAGAAGACTACAAAGTAATCCAAATCTATGTTCATATCCCGAGTCAGTCGATCCAAATGAAGACATGGATTGACTTTAGAGTCATAAGTGGAGCGGAACTGATCCACACTCTGGTTCTCCAGAAGACAGTCGTTCAGTACCAGAGATAAGTGAAATATTCCTCCAATTGGTCCCAAATTCTGTGCCTCTGATATCATTCTTCGGGCACTTTCTTCACTCAAGCAGTCATTTTCATTGACAACAATCTTCGTGTCAAACATTTTGAAGGCTTCCCCCAAACACTCCAATCTCTTGAGAAAGAACTTCTGAAAATCACTTTTGATTCCTGTTCTTGAGGTCAATACAAATCTTCTGGCGTTAAGATTAATCATCCAATCGAGTAGTTCGAGACCAATGCCTCCCAAACCACCGGTTATTATATAGGCTTTAGTTGAGTCAAAGTATGTTTTGACGGTTGCCATCATTGGTGGCGCACAGAGAAGAAGGTCATCCCTCTCGTGCTCTTTGCGGAACTGAAGCAATACTTTGCCGATATGTTTACCGGTGGTCATAGACCTGAACGCCTGTTCCGCTTCTGAAGCCTTGAATATTGTTCTGTTTAGAGGTTTAATACAATCGGTTTTGCAATACCTGTGCATCCAATCAAAGAACTTCTTTGCGAAGTCGGGAATCATGTAAATGACTCTATCGAGAGATATCCCGATTATAGAGATATTCATAAGAAGTGCAAACATTCCTAACTTCTTATTCAAAATCAGATCGTATTTTCCGATCTCAACGAATCGACCGCTTTCTGAGACACACTTAAGACTGGCCTCGAGTTTATCGCCGGTCAGAGAATTGAGGACCAGATTAACGCCCTTTCCTTCTGTGGCAGACATTATCTGATACTTGAATTGAGTATCTCTTGAATTGAAAATTTTGTTTTCACTGATTCCGTAATTTTCAATCAAAAACTTCTTCTTCTCTTCGGTTCCAACCGTTACGAAGATATCGCAATTGTAATACTGACACACATTTATGGCCGCCTGACCCACACCTCCCGCACCCGAATGGATAAGAATCGACTCATCTGTGGAACAAATTATCAGTCAATTGATCACAAGTTCTAATCTTATGTTTACAAACTTTGTCTGAGTTGAGCCCTTTCGATGAGTCCGTACCAAACAGTGATATAAGTGCTCAGAATAGTGACCGCGTCCTCCATCGACCAGTGCTCAGGTATGTGTGTAACCAAGTCTTGTCTTACATCAACAAAAGTGGCGAAACAACGGCCCAAATTGAAACCACAGACCCGTTCCCCGGTTTGCGAGTGACGGCCCGCGAACTCAAACCCAATGACACAATCTGTGAGAAGACCCTCGGGTCCGGTCATTAACTTTCCCGAAGCCAACAACACGTCTCTGAAGTTGAGTCCACTGACAAATACATTGCACCGAATCTGATCCACTGTTTGGTTTTGGACATAAGCGACACTTCGAACAGGTTTCAGGTTCTTGAGGTCAAACCATTGCAGACCTGACAGATCTCTGTTGGGACCGATGTTAAGGTAATAGTCGGAGGTTTGCACGCAATCAAAGTTGTTGTTTAGGTTCAGATGTCTGAATGTTCCTAATTTATCATTCTTTATGACATTGATTGCCAGATCATATCGTAGAATATTCTCAATCAATGATTTGCAATTATCATCATTATTGTTGTTTACGTCCAATACTTGGTCGCAATCAAAAATAGTTCTGATTCTATGTCCTCCCGGTTCCAGACGGAGGGTATTTGTCAAACCAATGATACCACTCATCGGTTGCTTAGATATTAACCAAATGTTTTCACTCATTTCAAAGTCTTTCATCAAATTCTTCAGTGATTCAAACCATTCTTCATATTCATTAGTAATAATTATCTTGTTTTTCCATTCTTTAGTTGAAATCACGTCCACTGAAGACAACTTCCGCCACAAAAGGGCTGTCCATCCGATTGAATCAGTTTTTGTGGAGATCAGAGAAAAGCCGATCCCTTTCGCACTTTCGCAGAATTCACTGATTCTTTTCTCCAGATCTGAACCATTGGCCAAATTATTGCCAATCAATCGACTGAAAGCCAACTCGGGTTCAGTCCATTTGTGTCTGAAGAATGAGAGCAGAAACCCATTGTTATTCAACGAGTCGTGCATTTCCTGCAACTGTTGTCTGACATCTTTGGTCCACAAGTGATGGCTATCTGTGAATACAATCAAATCGATTGCCAACAAATCGGATGGAAATAAGGTTTTCTTGAAATCCCATTCAAACACTTTAAATGACTTATTCTTGTATTCGTCGGACAATCGGTGAATCGATTCGACGGCCAGAGTGTAGTCGACATCAATCGGATAAACCGCCGCCAAAGACAGCCATTGGTCCACCTCTTCAGCCATAATGGCTCTACTCAGATTCAGTTCCAAGACTTTGATCTCCTTCTTCGGGGCATTATTCTCAGAAACGACATCCAGAAGTGGTCTCAGGAATCGTTCATTTTTGGAAATTCTGTTAATCAAATCGCCCGATAAATCAAATTCTGGATCTTCTTCTAAAATCTTCTTGAATTTGTCTTTGACTTTATCAAAGTTATCGTGGTTAAGGTCACTCACAAACTTGTTCAACACATTCAACAAGACGTGAGATTTATTTTCATCTTTCTCATTCATTTTAGGCATTTCTCCAAATGTGCCAGATGTTCGGAAATTATCAATTATCTTGATCAATTTGCCACAATTCTGTTGAAAGTAAATGAGTTCAAGATCTCAGACGCAATGTAAAATCACCTACCTCAAAGTAACCATTGAAATGATCTGTCAAACTATCATCCATAAGACCATTCTCATCATTAGCGATGAACTGATAGGATTCCAATTTGGTGTACTGGACGTCCCTCTTTCTGGGAATGGGCAGAGCGATGATGTCCTCGATCTCAAGACCCGGAGCGACGATCAGTCTCGAAGTGACGTCTGCGTAGAACTCGACAATCGCTTCATACTTATGGAAACTGGAATCGATGAGGTCCTCGATATACTTGGCTTTGTTGGTGCCGACGAACAGTTGTTGGACATCCTGTTCACTATTACCGAGCTCTTCATCGTTGTTGATCCGATCGTTGAGTTCGTCGGTATCGAACACCACTGGCTTATTGTCCTCAGCCATCGACTGCTGAGATAACTTCAATTCCTCGATGTTCTTGAATAAGACTTTAGGATCGCATCTAATGGACGATATCATAACCGGAACCAACATCTTCCTGAAGGGAATGGCAATGGCCTGAGACTGGAGGATGGCGTCCAAGAATGTGACCCAATTGCCGTCCCACATGACCCGGCCGTGCATTCTCTTGAACTGATCGATCCTCAGTCCTACCAGACGTCGGAACTTCGGTCCGTAATCATAACCTTTGATCTTAAGCTCTTTGTAGATATCGTCGGCACTCAATTCAATCATTTGAAGGTCTTTTGCTTTAGAAGTCTGTTCGTGGAATAGATTCTGTATTTTCAACGATTCCGAATCATCCGGACAGTAGACCCGTCCCGAACAAACAACATTGTTCTTCTCCATTATAACGAATTCACCTAGAACAACCCATTAGATTAAGATTGAAGATAATATCAAAGTGATCGTCTGACCTGTCACGTCGTGAAACCTAACTTTGAGTTTGGTCTTTTCAAAGTCTGATAAGAAGACTGGTCTCTTGAATTGGACTTCTTCGAAGACAACGGGCAACTGATTCCAGAGCCTGGACCTCGAGGCTGCCAACTGTCTCCAGGCCAGCATCAGATAACCAGAGGCCGGGAATATGGTGTTATTGTCGATGCAATGGTCGGGAAGGTATGAATCAAACAGTTTGGACATATCTATGGTCTCATTCATGTCTGAAGCCGTGTATTTGAAATGATAGTCCGGATATTTGCGGACAAAGTATTGTTCTTTATGTTGCCATTGGATTAAAGAACTGATGGACTGAGTGTTTCGGGCGACTGGCCATTGGACGGGTGGGTACAGGTTTTCGATATTGGGGTTGAAGCCAAGCTCGTATAAGTTGCCGATTGTGGCCAAGAAGTTGTCCACATTCTGTCCATTTTGGTCACGTCTCATGAGGGACAGGTATGTTGACTCCGGTAAAGTGTTTGGCACTATTTTGGCGAACAGGTTGTGCGGACCCACTTCTATAACGATGGCGTCTTTGGGCAGTGTCTGTAGTTTGTTGTAGAAGTAGACCTGACTTATCAGGTTATTGACGAAGTATTCGGGAGAAGCGTATCGGAAGATATCGTCGGCAGTGCTCGCATCCAGAACTGAGGTCGAGACCCACGAATCGGATCTAAGTTTGGGTTCAGTTATCACTTCCTTCAACTTCTCAACCATTCTGACTGCACATGGGTTCAGATATCGGGAGTGATATGGAATGGAATTGCTTTCGAGTTCACGCACAAAAATGTTGTCTTTGGTTAGGGTTTCAATGAATTTCTCGGTTTCTTCGTAGAGACCTATTGATGACAATCGAGTCAGTGATGGTTCAGATCTGATCCCTTCCCTTACCTGAAACTACGACAGTGTTCTCCGAGTTATTGCAGACGACATACACTCCTTTTGGACATAATTTCTTTGTCTCTTCCCATGACATCCCGACCACTGCCATCAGTCCTTTCGGAATATTTTGATCATTTTCGGTGACCTGTCCTCTAATATAAGTCACCAGAAGAGCTTCCCTTGTGCTTAGACACCCGTCCGCATAGGCACAGGCGATCTCACCGAATGAGTGACCAATTATTCCGTCGGCAGTGATGTTCAGTTGGTGTAAGACATGGATGAGACCGATCTGTAGAGCAGTGGTCGTACAGAACTTGTTGGTCATTGAGCCCATTGTGATCTCATCGTCGCTCAGCAGAAGATACTTCAAATCAATACCAAACTCTCTAAGAATTTCATGACATTCCTCTATCTTATTGGCAAAGATATCGATTTGCATCAAAGCTTTGCCCATTCCAGCCCACTGTCCACCCAAACCAGGGCACAAAAACCAGAGCTGGCGTCTCTGTTTGGCCACATAGCTTGATGAATGACGTTTATATTCATACACACTTTCATGTTCTTTGTTTTTCACTTCTTTTATGATTAAAGAACCTGAATATAAATGTGAAATGTCAAATCTGACCATGATACTTCACAAACTCACCCCTGATGGGAAATCCAGTAGAGTTGACGAGGTGCTCAGTCTTCATGGTGTCGGTGATGAGTGCGAGAAAGTCTCGACTGATTTTATTGGTGTTCTTCTCAATGAAGTCAAACATTTGATTCACCGCTTCTTCACTTCGGCCGCAAATATTGACTATTCGGGGAATTTTGTTGGCGATTCTTAGACTCCGGTCATCAATAGTCTTATAGTTAGGTTCGAGCAGAACGTGTCCGTTCACTCCTCCGACCCCGAAGTTGTTGACCGCAGCGATACCTAATCGAGACATGAGTTGAAAGTCGAGAATGAGTTCTCAAACCTGGTATGTATGGCATGTTCTCTGAGATTGGTCTGAGTGGTGGACACATTTCGGCAATCGATGGCTTGATCTTTGTCATGTTCAGATTGGCCGGAATGCATCTGTGCTCGAAAGCCAGGAGCACTTTAACCACCGATGACAGTCCTGAAGCTCCTTCAGAGTGGCCAACATTGCTCTTCAACAATCCGATAGGCAAGGGATCTGTTCTTTCCGGATGAACGCAATAGGCATTGAAGATGGCTTTAGCCTCTTGAGGATCGCCTACCTGTTCATCATAATAGTCATAATCGGGTTAATCAAGGTCAGATCCGAACTTACCTCAGTTCCAGTGCCGTGAGCTTCGATATAGTTAACTTTCAAAGGGTCTATTTTGGCCTCAGTATAGGTCCTGACCATTAGGTCTTCCTGTGTCTTAGAGGACGGGAAAAACATTCCCATCTTTTTGTGTCCATCGATGTTAGTCTTGGTGTGAACTACCGTCGCGTAAATACGTTTGGCGCTGGACTTGCGCTGTAAGAAAAGTGTGACCACACTCTCGCCCCTCACGAACCCGTCGGCCCTTTCGTCCCACACTTTGGGTATACCGTCCCGAGAGTTGATATGAGTGGACTGATAAATGTGATTAGTGAATGGCTGAAGATTGATGTTAGTGCCGCCCACTATGGCCTGTTGGCATATTCCTATAAAGGACAAATGTATCATGGACATTTAAGTCAAGAGAATGGGCTTTTACCTAAGCGAAGATCATTAATGGCAACACTCAAAGCAACAATACTTGAAGAACATGCGGTGTCGATCACCATCGATGGCCCTTTGAAGTCGAAGGCAAAGGACAGCCGATTCGCGTACAGGCATTTACCGGTCCCCGGATACCAGAGTAGGGTCTCAGTGATGGACGACTGCGAGTCCGGTTGAGTCTCTTCGGGCAACCCGTCAGGCATTCCTATAGAGGAGTAGCCGATGTAAACTCCGGTGTCTGTGCCTCGAAGTGACTGTGGATTGAGTCCCGCGTCCAAAATGGCCTCATATGTAGTCTCTAGTAAAATGCGGGCCTGAGGTTCAATGTGGTCACCCATTCGGGGCATTATTCCGAAGAAGGGACCGTCAAACTTATCGATGTCCTTCAGTTTGGCCATTCGCGGGTTCATTCCGTATAAGTCTGGGACGGAAGGGATCGGAAAGTGTTATTAAGTAAGGAGTAATTGGAGTCAAACCTGTTGGCCATCGACGGTCATCAACGGTAATCATGTCTACATTGTTGAACAGATTGTGGGCGAACTCGTCTGTTGTGTCCGCTTCGGGGAACCGACCGCTCATTCCGCTGATCACAAACTCTTCGTCGCATTGCTTACCACTCATGACTTGCTCTTTGAATATCGACTTTTGGTACTTCTGGTACTTCGAAGACACGGACTTCTCGAGTGCTGTCGAGTCGAGCACTACTTAGTTATGGCTTACAGTTTCAATAGTCTTAAGATCTCATAACTGTTTAATGATCTCAAATAATGGTCTTCTCGTGTGGTCATAGAGTATGACAAATGGCATAGATTTAGATAAAATCAATCCTTTATTTGTTACTAGATTTTGATAATTAATTCAACTTTTAATTTAATTCAATCTAATAAACAAATGACTGATAATTGGGTCAAATTTTAGAGCTTTGAGTTATTTTTATATTCAATTGAAAAGGTATTGCTTTTTCGGTTGAAATAGTAATTAAAAGCGAATAAATAAAATTCAATAAATCAAAGTTAATAACTGGGTATAAATCGGAACCTCAGAGCAAATGATTTATAATTTAATTATTTAATCAATATAGTCAAATATTCGATTTTATGATCAAGATGAGCTCACCAAAAATGTCAAAGAGGTAAAACTTGTTGAAGTCTAGTCTATAATCTTGGCTATAAATTTAATATTTGAGAAGATTTGAGTTCCTTTTTAGTCTCCTTTCGAATGAAGGGCTAAGACTTGAATGAAAATTAATTATAGATAACTTGTATTGAGTCGAACAACAAAAGTGTTAATTATCTTTAATTTCGATTTCTAATTAATTATCACTTTTAGACACAATAG
>JAQGAJ010001296.1:0-10334 GCA_034689365.1 Liebstadia similis
ACAATTGTGTTAATTAACTCCAGTAATGAATAGTGCGCTGAAAAATCATGCAAACACAGGATAGGGAGGGATAGGGCCTGTAGTACAAGCAAGTGGTACTACTTCATAGTAGCCCATCATAGCCCAGGCAATGATGCTTTTTCGCTCATTTTCTCTTTTATTCTCAACAGTTTACGGATTATATATACCTTTGAATTAACTAATAGAGAGTTAGAGCGAGATCTTAATAGTATATTCAAGTGTAATGAATAGAAAACAAATTAGAGAAGTGAACGATCAGATGAGCGCTCAATCATTTTCGTGTCGGTCTTCAGGCATGTCATACGTGTGTTCGCCGTATGTAAGGCCTTATACTTTAATAATATATTATTAGACCAATTCTGGGTCTCTGTTCGGTAACTACCCTCTAATCTAGTTTACGCTTTTCTCAGATAATTTATATTCTATTATTCATTACACATTAGACTAAGGCCTCTGAGGATCTGAGGATCTGAGGCTAAGATCTAAGCAAAACAGACCAAACCGTTCGCTCAGATCCACATTTACCGATCAAATTCAATTCAATTCAATTCTCTTTTCAATTATATTCCACACATTTGTTTAATTCATTAGTTTTTCTGGTTTTCTAACATTGAATTATCACTCGATTTGCAAACTTATATTAAAAATGAATCAATCTTTCAGAGCGTAATTAAATAATGATCAGCACTTGTCTTAGTTTGGTCTTAGTTGTAGCACAAGAGAGGCCAACAACTGCTTTCCAGTTAATTGCAATCAGAGGACCCATTTTCAACCCGTTCTCCATCGCGGGTTAATTTCATTTTCAATGAAAGAGTTGATTATTGGCTGTAATCAGTGTAGACCATCGTTTATACGAACCATAATTTCCCTCATAATTACTATTAATACCATCGCTCAGTAATTTAGTCGCTTTTACACGCGATTCATATTTAGAATTAGCATATAAACAGTCAACTGCTTTATGTTGTGCTATGTTTAAAATGCCCATGATACTTATTAATTGTCATCATCTTCTTCATAGACGAATGTTCCCAACTCTTCGAAGTTCGTTCTTCGGGATCGAAATGGACGCGCGATATCTAGTGTTGATGGACATCGTGCCGGTTGACAATAAGCGGTATCGCTATGCATATCACAGGTCTTCATGGCTGGTGGCCGGCAAAGCAGACCCGCCATCGCCCGCACGACTGTATATACATCCGGACGCGCCCTTCAGTGGCGACCAATTACGTAAACAAGTGGTATCTTTCGAAAAGGTGAAACTCACCAATAATGAAATGGATAAGAGCGGACACGTATGTACACTAAATGAAATGATTGTGATGGCTGTTCTCCTGAGCTAACATTGTCTTTATGTTTTATATATAATAGATTGTCTTGAATTCGATGCACAAATACCAGCCCCGCGTCCATTTGGTTAAACTCCGGCCCGATTACCACAACGGCAATCCTCCGGTGATCAATAACTTGGAATACGAACAGTTCCGGACTTATATATTCCCCGAAACACAGTTCACTGCAGTCACTGCTTATCAAAACCAATTGGTGGGTCAACTCATATATGATATATCTGTTAATTCAATTGCATTTCTCTATAATATAATCGATTCATTTTTGTGGTCAAACAAATACATTTAAATTATCATAAATTGAGACTTTTAGGGATTTATTTATAGATCTCAATAAATAAAGTAAATAGTTTTTTAAAAATCGTTTCGAAGAAAAGTATCAAAAGGAAAGTTAATAAGAAAATTATCTCTGAAATAGCATAAAAAACTTTTTGCCAGAACATTAACATAGATATCGGTTTGGCTAATATTTCTTAAACTATTTTGGCTTCGGATTCGTTTTCATCGTATTTTCAAATTAAACTATTTCTTTGTTAACTGGTTTTCAGCTCTCATTTTGAATCGCTTTCAAGAATTAGTGAAAACAAAGAATAAATTCTTTAAAACGCCGTCAATCGAGCGATTGGTTAGTTTGTTCTGTTTAAATGAATTAACGAAAATCTAATTAATCAATGATTGTGTGAACTAATTATAATAATATCCAAGTTTTAATCAGTTTATTCTTTATCGATCAAAATGCAAATCAGTTTTATTTTTGATTTGCTTTTGCGTCTAATTTAAATGATCTTATTCTTTGTTTACAATCGCTTATTGACTCAATTTATGTAAAAATTAAAAACATATTTAATTGCAATTTAATTCATCCATTAGTGAAAAGTTTAGTCCTTGTAGTGACTAATTAGAGAATAGTTAAAACCAATGCATTTGAGTTCGCAATCAATGTCTTTGATATGAATTTCATTAATTTCACTCTAATTCTCATTTTATTTTCGCACAATTTGAAAAATACTTTAATCTTGTCTGAGATTATCCGATAAGTGCTTATAAATTATAAACATATTTTGGAAATCACTTAAAATTTGTCAAATTTTCATATTTATAATAATTATGTTTTTATTGCCTTTACTTAACAGATAACTAAACTAAAGATAGACAGCAATCCATTCGCCAAAGGATTCCGTGATTCCAGTCGTCTGACAGATCTCGAGCGGTATGTCTTCGAGTCTTCGACTCTTCTGTTTCTATATTTATGTTTTCCCTATATTTTTCACTCAACTCGAGTATCAAATGATAAAAAGAGCGAGACTTGTCTTAAATGAGACTCTCTTCGCAACTCATTTAGTCTTTTCTTCGCCCAAATCATTGGCCCGTCATTTGCAATATAGAGACAACAATATTAGATAGGATGGGACGGGAAGGACGGGTGGGTAGGCATCGGTGAATCGATGAAATGCTTGCAGACCTTAATGAAAATGTTTATTAATCTAATAAATAAATTATTTAATGTGAGAGACACTGAATGAGTGCCAAAAAACTTTTAACACAACATCTAATGGGCAAAGATCTCAATCTGGAGTCTCAGACCTCTCAGATCTCTTCCATTCCTCTCAGACCTCTCGCATTCATTTATCTCATTTGACAAAATAGCTTCCCTTAGACTCCAACTCCGATAGTGAACTCAAAATAATCGAGTATTAAGTTATGTAAAGAGAATTTTTGTGGATTTCTATTTTCAAGTGAGGAATTGCTTTATGCAAAGCGTATAATAATGTGCACAACAGAGAAAAATTAATGTCTTGTGTGGTGTATGTGTGGTCCATATGCCCTCTATGTGTGTCTTCTATGTGTGTGTCTCTCCCTATATGTATCGCTGCATCACTCTATGTGTGGCTCTCAGTATTCCTTACCATTCATATCCTAAGTGTAACACAATCTGTGTGTGTGTTTCACATTTTCTTCTCTACTAATCTAATTGACAGCAAACCAGCAGATTATGAGCCGAGGAGAGAGCCGGGAGAGAGAGAGAGAGAGAGAGAGAGAGAGACTGATGAGGATTAGAAAATATTTTTGCATATCTAACGTCTCTACACGTCTTGTGCGCTGATGTGTTGTGTGAATGTGCTGTGCATTGCGAAAATGAACTGATACATAGTTGGCGATACACATACTCTGGCATAAGACTGAGTGTGAATGTGAGCCAAGCGGAGAAAAAATTCTCCTTTTCTTGAAAGGTTAGTTCATTAGTAGCAGTGCTGATGCGAAATATAGAGCCGGCGATACGGTTGGATGGGAGTGGAGTACTCAGTGGAGTACTTCAGTCTTATAACAATTTCAAGCAATAAATGTTCGTAATGTTCGCGGTAGGTCTATGTTTAGCTGTAGGTCTCACTCACTCTCGACACCCAATATATGCATATTTTGACAAAACTTCCGTTTTATTGGTCACTAATTCTCATAAATAAAGTCAATTATTTTTGGAATTAATTTCATATATTTTTAATTATAGCGAATCAATGGAGACAATTATGGCCGAGCACTGTGTGTACGGTAGGCCACCAATGGTGCCTCCATTCCTACTGAATGGCGATGACCCCCAATTAGCTTTGCTTCGGGAAAGGGCTATAATGCTTGGAATGGCCGGACATATGAACCAAACGATGCCTTTGCATCAAATCGGTAGAGCAATGCCAATGATGTTCCAAAGGCCGCCTACATTACCAAATATGTCGAGTGATATGTACAGCACATTGTTTGCTGGTTCGGCAGCCTATCCCAATTGGTATCAGACCGCACTGGCCTCGGCTGCCCAGGCGTCCGGCTTTTCCCGACTCAATGCCGGTGGCCTTCAAATGCCGCCGACATCTATGCCATTAGCCTTAACCTCTTCGCCGCACTTATGGTCATCCTCTGCGGCTCAGTCATCATCACAGCTACCTCTTGGTCTCACCACTCGAAAGCCTGACTCAAACTGACGATCAATTATTTCAATTAATTATTGAATTTCGAGTTAAAACTAATAAATGACATGATTTTAGAATTTTAGTCATTATTCTATCAAATGATCATTTAATTTGTGTTTTATTTTTCATTTTTCTAAAATAGTTGCAAACTTTTTGTCTTTGCTTTTACTTTAATATAATATTTTGTAAACTATTTAATAATTTTTTTCATTGTTTTCTTCATAGAGTGTTAACAAATAAGGAAATTACTGCGAAAAATATTAAATCTAATTACTGTTATTAATAGCATTATATATAAAATCTATTTATTATTTATTTAAAATTTTACATAAAATACAAAAATTTTGGAGCAATTGAAACACAAAAAAATTATAACGAAAGTAATTTATTATTAGTGAACAACACAACAAATTAAAAGTCGATTCTTTTACTAAAAATAACTGTCACTAAAAATTAGTTAATTTGCCGGACATTCAGTCCTTAAATGTTAGGCCTTAAGACTAACCGATAGCTCTTTGTTTTCCTCCCAATCGAACTGATCATTGATGGAGAAGAAGATTATATTAATGATGATTATGAAACACATATTTCGATTGTCCTAAATCTTAATTAAATTAAAAGATTGTGCTTTTCAGACCATATTTGTAAAGAGCAGTGCATTTGGAAAATTGTAAAATATGTAATAAATTAAAAATATTGTAAAGAATACTGTTTTTTAAACTAATAAAATATGTATAAACTTATTGCTCGTCTATGATAGCAATGATGAAAAATTATAGCGTCAGTCGAGACTCGAGAGGCTCTACGATCAGGACATACGAGGTCTGCCTCTCGATCGCACTTATCTCGCGAACACAACTCTATTCTCAAATCATCTTTCATTGTGGGTCTGAATCCCTGAAAAAGTTGTAATAAAAGTTTAATTAGATTTTAAAGAAAACAATATCTGTTGTGATGCCAGCGATGGTAATACGAGACCACAGATCTCGGGATCTGTTCGTACGGTCACTAAAATATTGATTAGACATTAGAAAATCAAAATATACACTAATATTGGAGATCTGTTTGAATTGAAAAATGAAAATTATCGATATATCAGATCACTAACTGAGAGATGAACTCACTTTTAAGTCTTGCACTCATAGGACTCCACTTTTAATATAATAAGTGCTAAAATATTTTAGCATATTATCGAAAAAAGCAAAGTCCAGACGCTATAAAATAGCTTTTAGGATATTATAACCATTGGTTCGATCAAAACGACGATAAGAGGTATCTCTTCGGCTCAAAAAACCAGATTTCAAATGTAGTTTTCAATAATGGCTGTCATTTATATAAATGTTTGTTAATTTCAATAAACTATTAGATCGTTATTGTCAGAAAAGTTTGCGCTCGCTTTGGCACAAATTCTGCTATTCGTTGAATCAATTATTTTGCTTTAATTGTCTGACAATTTTCAAAAATCCATTTTTTGTTGTCGTCAAAAATAAATTTAAAATTTATTTTTAGCACAAAATAAATGTTTTTGGTCAGTGAAGTGCAAAGCCTTATGACATCATCTGATCATCTCTTCAGTTGTTTTAGTTTAAAGCAAATCGTATTTGAATTTCAGTAGAAATTTAATCGACGAAAACATAGTTTCTTGATAACAATGATAATAATGGGCCAAATTTGAGAACTATATCAGACTTGAAAATATCGGTAAAAAAGAGTTTATCAGGAAATCTAAGGAAAACAAAATATTTTCATATAATTTGAGTAATATTTTATGACTTGGTTTGCGATCAATTCTGTTGACCCGATAATAGGGATCAGATTTAATCTGATATGAAAAACAATTTTCTTTAATGTATTTGCAGCTAAAACACACATCACATACACAATTGAATGAAATATATGGTCAGATTTGACAGCACGGGTAGAGTCTAATGCCTGTCCGTGCAATCCATGTCCGATTGCAATGCAATTTGTTTGACAGCTCTGCCGAACCACTTCTCCTGTGAGTGAATTTCGGTACTTAAGAAGAGCCGGTCTTTTCCTTTGATTATTATTAGTGAATCTCTTGGTCTTCAAACCAAATCTCTTTCGGTCTTAAGGTCTTCACATATGAGGCCTCACTCACGCGAACAGTCGATGCAATCATTGTTCGCCTTTCGGAAGGTATCTCTTGTTATCGATGCTATCTTTGACTCAATCTTCACTTGTTTTTTGTTGTTTCGACGTTCGGCTAAAAAAGCCATTTAAGCGAAACCATAATAAAGGAAAGGCGTTCGCAGACACACCACTCAAACAGGCATTTCAATTAGGACTTCACATATTTGAGATCAAACGCTAAGACTATATAACCTTAATAACGCTATCAGACGTTAATGATTAACAATCAACCATTTGGTTAATAGTTGATTCACTTTTGTCAGCATATTGTGCCTCAAATACATGTCTAGTCTTGTCTTATGTCTACTATAGCTGTCTATAGCTCTCAGATTAACACAATTTTTCAGTAATTCATCTCAAGTTTTATATTGAAAATAATTAAATCGAATCTTTAGAAGAAATGCGGAATTGAAAAATAAAAATGTTTCATCGAAAGGGTTGACACAATTGGATACTCCTTTGCAAAACTCCCACTCTTTGGTCAGCTTTTGGTCTCAGATTTTCAATGATCTCTTGGAAGTGGTATGTATTGCAGGAAATCATATGATAAATGTTGAAGATATAAGCCATCAATTATCGATTCATATTTATAGCTAGTTCTTAGAAATTATTTGAATTTATATAAGGATATTATCGAAATAATCATTTTTAATTTCTAATTTTCAATTTGAAAAATTGAAGTTTATTTATTTAATATAAATTATATTAAATTGCATTTGAGTTGTGCTGATCTATGAATGTTGTGATCATAAAAATGAATACAAAATTGAAGACATAAATCATGTCATTGAGTAAAGCCTTCGGAATACTAGAGATAATGTGTTGGACAGGAAATTGCGTTAAAATTATTACATTATTATCATTATAACCGATAATACTCTGCATTGCGTACAATGTATTGGATATTCATTGAGTTTGCACTAAATTGAGTGAAATCGATGTCTGATATAAGATATCATCTCAATGTAGATAAGTTAGGGTAACGTTGGATAGAAGTGAGCGGTTGTGCGATAGTCTGTTCCCAACTGAGCGCCGCATCGCTAACCTTATGATTGAGCGTCGAGTTGTGAATCCCTAACGCAATGGATGTAAATTTCCGACACTTCTACTCCTCTATAAAGTCATGATTGAGGGCCTGTGCTCTGCAATGATGTGCTGTGCAATGATGTGAGCCCTCACGTCAAGCGAACCGAAATAATAATTTCAATATTTTAATACCGAACACAGTTTTGTCCATAAATTTCATTGTAATAAATGATTAAAACTTTGGAAACAATTCACTGTATTATCAGATTTGATGCAATGATTAGTGAATGAAATTTCAGACTTAATTCAACTGAAAATTGTTGGAAGCGTTTGACTGAAGAGAAACGATTGGATCGCAAATTGTAATGCAATTCATGTTTGACAGCAGATTCACAATACATCTAATACTGGAATACATGTGTCACTAATTTATATGCAAAACAAAAGAGGCTTAAAATTGGTTTAATGCAAAACACAAGTGCACAACACAATGGAGTGCCAGAGCTTTGGCTAATACTTGAATAAATGCTAATTTGCTTGGCTTGGGTTGGCTCGGCTTTGCTCGGGTTGGCTCCTATGGCTTGTGTGCCGCACACACACATATCCTGATGTAAGAGTGTGTCTGTTGAGCTAATTTGCTAAAACATAATAAGAAGCTGTCATTCACTGGGATGTGATGCCTATGCCTGTGCTTTGTATGCCTATGTGTTGTGATGTGTGTTGAAAATGATTTTCTCTACTTTTTCCTCTCGTAGTGTCTCTATTGAGCATTGAGTCTCAACTTTATAACAACACGTAATACCACTGAATTCACATTATTTCTGAATTTATAAACTAATACTTAGGGCTAATACTGATCTCTCTGTCTGTTTTGTATATAATGGTATGTATTAGGCCTTTGCTATACGTGTAATGCCTTACATATCGCCTCAATTTCACCAATTTTTAAGTCTGTTTTATGTTTGAAACTTTTGACAGCACTTAGTCTTTACTTTTCATGAGTTGTTTCTTCTGATATATCTCATCTACATTTCAAATGCTCTCGCTATTTGTCGGGAGAGAGAGAGAGAGAGGGAGAGAGAGAAACTTCTAAATCACTTTAAAATTTCAATTTTCAAGTGTTCAAAACTATAAACACTTTGTGTGAAGAATATTGAATTATTAAAATTTATATTTTGATTACTATTTCATGCATTTCAATGAATTCTTTGGTCATATATTCTGTGAGAATAATCTATGAGAAGCTGCAAATATTCTTAGCTCCTGGACTAACACCTCAGAGCATAATAAACGATTAGATAAGTTATTACTTGAAAGAATCATTAATTTATTCGACTAATTCTATTTGAGTATTTAAGGTAAGCGAAAAATTGTTATCAGGAAGAGATAGCTCTGGCTTTTAGTCAAATTCATGTGATTAAAATCAATTAATGAATTGTTTTTGGCGAAGGTATAAATTCTTTGATGTGGTTTTATTCAATTAAGTATTTAGCCATCATTTCCAAGTTTTAAATATTAAATATACTCAATTTAGTCGTAATCAGGGATGGCTAAACTTTCTCGGTCTAGGGGGGTTTAGGGGGTATTTTCAGGGTGCATTTTGAATTTTCCCCCCTCATTTTTCGGCAAAATCCAGTTCAACGGCTTAATTTAGCTAAATTAGGACTTAATACAACCGAGTTTAGCCGTTTTCGTGGTTTGTTGGCTGAATTTGGCTAAAAATAGCAAAATTTGGTCAAAATTTCAGTTTTAATGCTGTTTTTAAGGGATTTTCACTCAATTTTAGAGCTTTAGATTGCTGCCGACGCAAAGCGCGGGCAAAAAAAATGGGAAATTTGGAAAAAATAGCGGCCGGCCTTCGCACCTGTCTAAAGGGTCCCTCGATCCGCTTCTAGGGGGATTTTGGCAAATTTTCGGCTCTAGGGGGAGTTTTGGAATACCCCCCCCCCCCTATTAGCCATCCCTGGACGTAATGTATTCTTATAGACATTTCAAACACTATACATAAAATATTCGCTAAAATTCTTTGATCTGTTCCGATATTAAATCATGAAAATAGTTATTCCTCTGAAATGTGGTTAATAACTAAAGTTACAAAGTTGTCGGTAAAGCTATTTTCCAACTCTCGATCAGATCTAAGACTAGAACGACATTTTTCAAATTGAAAATAAGCACCTTTTTGTTGTCACTACAAAAGAGATTAAAATTTAACCAAAAAAAAGAGAGAAAACGACAAAAACTTTGATAAAGCATTGATGAGATAAAGGGAAGACATTCTCTAATAATGTCAGATTTGAGAAACGAATCACTTTAGAAAATAATGAGCGATATATTTACTAATTTGGGCCTTAATAGTGATAATAAGGTATTCGTGATTCGATGCGTTAAAAACTATAAGATTTACATCACTTTATGGTTTACAAAATTGATAGAATAGACTGAATGAATGTTTTGACAAAATGAAAGCTCACAACGAATTTATGATAAATCAGACTTCAAAATGTTGAAAGAAAAAGAAAATCAATTTTGAGAAACTCAAAAACAGGACCAATGGATCATTCGGTCACTTTTGAAAGTTAACTTAAGCCTAGAGTTAGCTCAGAGAGGAGTCTCATATTCTCTTCATTCTAATTATTTTAATTCTGGCCATTTTTACCAAAAACCACCATCAATTGGTGATAAGCTAATTATGAAAAAGTCGTTAATGAGGTGTATATGAAAACATGGGAAGCGATGATGAGATGCGTTCTTTCGGTTTATTTAAAAACATTTCAAATTTTATTCCTTTAGAGCAAAAATATGAATAAAATAATGTAAAATTATT
>JAQGAJ010001297.1:0-10332 GCA_034689365.1 Liebstadia similis
ATTTAATAAAACCTATTATTTTTGTTTCTTTTCAATCACTTTCGAGTATTTACTACACAATTGGATGTATTTATAAACTCGACATAGAATTTGTGTCAATATGTTTGGCTAACTTTCAATTATAGCAGAAATTTTGTGAATAAATAGTCAATTAAGTAGTTATTGATTATTTTGTTGTGATTTACTTCGAAATTAAATGCATATTAATTAGATTCGATAAACTTATTCTGTGTAAAAGACTGTGTATTGTAATTAAGGACGAAAACCAGAAGTGTTTCCTCTAATAAAGACGTTTATCGATTGAATCCGAGGCAAAACAAACAAAACACTTCATCCCATGGCTATCCTAAGGCCAAAAATGTCACTTATCTAGCAATTTATCGATTAATATATTAGATTTTTATAAAGCAATCAATGATTTGGTCATTCATTCACTGATATTTGTCTCTAATCTGTCCTAATTTATAGTGAATATAATACCTCGATATGTAATAATCGTTTCTATTCTCTTCTTTTTTATCTAAACTCTAACCTAAATATTAAATGTGAAGAAGTTTTTCACCTTTTCTTCACTGTTTGATGTATTTCTGAGCAAAACATTTGTACTTTTATTGTTATTTTCAATCAATATTTCTCTTCAATCAATGTTTTCCCAATAGGTTTACCAAAACTGTCGACTCTTTTGAAAGCTATCATCAATAATAGAATGAATTCCTTAATCACGAAACACAAATTCTGATTGAAATGTTTGAAACCTCGTTCAGTCGCTGTCGGAAACTTGGTTTTGATGATTCATTTCATATCAGGGATGTTCACAATGGGCTTATTCCACACTATTAGGCAAAAATAACTGTGGAATAGATATCTATAGCGGAGGAAACTTATCCAAAGTTGAAAAACCTGATTCCCCCCTAAAGACAACCCCGGGTCGAGACATGGGATGATTTTATTTGCCATAAAAGGCTATAATAAAAGCCAAAATCTCTAATTTGTATAATTTATTCTAATTCGAATGGCGAGCAAAATAGCAATCATGGTTAATTTAGCCAAACCACTGGCTAATAGCATGCAATTATCACGAAATCATTTGGATCGGTAATTGTCTATTGAAAAATGCAAGATCTTATTTCCACGTTTGGGTAATTGAACTAAATTAGCAAAGAAAAAGGTAATTAAGAGAAAGTTTCCCATTTGATCATTGGTTATATTCATCATGGGTTCTATTTTTACATTTCAAATCTTTTCTCAATGGGATTAATTCATTGATGACCTGTCAATCAAACCCATCGACCAATTCATGGCTTACATCGGATTAATGTATAAAATTATAATAATTTCTCGAAGTCTGGTCTAAATTTAGTTAAATTCAATTTCTTAGACCAAACTTAGAAAAAATAAATTAACGGAAATATAAAAAAAAAACTGAAAATTTGTTTTCAATTCTCAGCCAAACCTCTCCTTAGCTCTCAATTAGGCTTTGGTTTAGAAAATTTTATTTTTATTTGAATTGAATTGAATTAAGTTAAACGAAATCAGTCTTTAATTTGTCTGATATTAAAACATTTCCTAAAACTAGAGATCTTTCAAATAGATTATAGTCTTCTGTTTAATAAATGTTTTGATATCAATGTTTAAGTTTTTAAATCGAATTTTTATTTGAAAATTATTCACAACTTATAACTGATTTTTAAGTAAAAGCTTTCAAAATGATAGTTAGTGTTGAAAAATTGGTCAATACTTGAATTTACATTTTTCAATCAACAATCTTTCATCAATCTGTCAAAACTTCTCCTCTGTTTGACAACTAATTTACTAAGTTTTTTGTTAAACATGAGATGAACTACAGATAAGATGTTCTAATATTTACTTTAGATTAGATTTCAAAAACAATAAGATAAGAGTTTGTAATTAATTGTGAGAAATTAGCAAGTTCATTTGTTCATTTGTTCGTTTGTTGGTTTGTATTTTTCTTGTTTTATGACTGATAAGCTAAATTGATTGGATATTTGCTCCCCTTGTGAATTAATTATTTTTCTGTACTCAATTGACCCAAACTAATGATGTTTATTCAATTTCTACAATGGGAAGGGTAGGGAAACAATCAGATCCTAGTTAACAACGGGGATGTTCATCTGGTTTATTGGCTTTTCTTGAGAGCAGCTCTTAAATAGAACTCTTCCCTAGCATTTCGGGGGTCTTTCCTCTATCCCACCCCTTGTTAGCCATCCCTGACTTGGAATCACAAAACATTTTTATTGCAATTGGATTTTGTGGTAAAATGAGAGTCATATCACTTAATATTTGTCTTCAAATCACTTGACGTTATTCTTCTTGACCTCCATTTTGGGCACAAGAATCACTTGACCGACGAACACGTGATTTGTGGCCAATCGATTCAGTTGTTTGATATTTGCGGGCGTTGTCCAGAATCGGGCGGCAATGCTAATGAGATTATCGTTCAGTTTTACCTCATATTCCTCTGTATTGTCCTTCGCATCGAAATTAAATTTTCGGAGAATTAGTTTCTGAGCCGAAGACGACTGACCGCCGATAGAAGCGATCGCATCGTAATTGTTGTTATAGTTTTGTTCGGCCAAAAGGGGTGAAGAGGTCTGACGGGAACGACGGGCCTCCTTCTCGTTGTTGGCCATCGATACGTAACTAGACTTCGGCCATATGTTGTCGAACAGACCCATTGTGGAAGTTTGATCGATAGATGTTCTGTGGAATTGAAAAAAATTAATAAAAAATGTTTTAAATGGTGGAAAATTTTTATTATACTTATAACGAGTTAATTATTCGACAAAAGAGAAACATTTGCCAAAAAACTGCTGACAAATGAAATGAAGATATAAAATGAAACTCATTCTCATATTTGAATCAATTCTCGAGTCATTTAAAACACATTTAACTGGTTTTGTTGTTAACAAAACTTAATTACAAATTGAGATCAGGTTTGGATTAGTCTTAGGTGTTAACAAATTTGCCATAAATGCAATGGAAATGTGACAAGCTCATTTACATTAATTTTTTACTAATTAGGAACAATAGGGGCAGTGGTAGACCAATCAGGAGCCTTACCTTGTTTAAAAAGAGCAAATATGGCCCTCAATTGTCTTCATATATCAGTTTATAGACTATTTATTTGAATTGGTCGAACTGATGGAAATGATCTAGCACAAATTTCAAAATGAATGAAACTTCTTTCACATCACATCAAAACATGTTTAGTTGAAAACATCTGCTCTGGTATTGAGGTATTAATTATGTCAATCAAATTAAACAAGATTGTTTCGACAATAAAGGTTGAGAATAATACAAAATAAACAAAGTTACATTGTTAAGTTGACATTTAGCACAAATCAACGAAAAATGTGTTTTATTATAATAAATTATTAAGAAAATAAGTGACGATGTTAATAATTAAAGATTCGAAAACTAGATTAAACTTTTATTCCTCATAATAGGTAATCAAAAGGTTAAACCTAGTTCCTAGTCCTAGACTAAAAACGATACTTTTTCAGCAACAATAGCAATCACATCCATCGTTATCACCACAACAGCAACAGACAAAACAGTGAAGACATTCACAGCAGAGACACTCTAAGAACCAGCAGAGGACTGACACCACTGTCAACACAATTAAGACTGCGATCACTATAATTATGATCAATACCGTGAAGTCTAACATATTTGTCTCAATACTCGACAATTCGAGTTTCAAATCAGTCTATGACTCGAAATTTATTTAACGATTCATTTGATTTATTTCATAACTCGCCAAAAGTCAGTCATTTCGAGCATTCATTGAATTAATTACTAATTGCGTGCAAATAATCATTCCTTACGTATCCCATGATTCAGCTATTCTTTACCGAAAACATTTAACATACTTCTAATCGATGTGCAAATTACACCTTTCATAATGAATTGCTTGTTATTTATTTATTTATTTATATTTGATTTTCGAGTATTCGTTCAAAAATAGATTTGTCACAAGATTTATGGCCAATCTGTCAGTTAGATAACAATGGGATCAAATTTGATTGTAACCATGCATTCGATCACAATTTGCGAAACCCTTTTGTAAATATTGTGGTCATACAAACGTGAAGAACATATTTCTATGAATAAATAATATGTTTAATGAATTTAAGCGAATTAAAAGATTAATAGTCGAAAAGTACAGAATTGGGCCGACATTTGTATGGAAAGGTGTGTCCGCTCTGAATAAGGCTATAAAATTAAAATTAGAATAAATTGAAATTTTTATACAATTAGATAGTTTAGTCAAATTTTAATTTAAATATGATCAAGATATAAAATTTAAGCAAAAACACAATGAGTGATCATACCATGGTACCCTTATTTGTATACAATGGGTTTGTTGTTACTAATTCATTCACATGATAACACAAATATTTAAATAATTTTATCATTACCAATTAAGAATAACTATTTAAGCGTGTGACAAATATACTATCACAATATGAGCATGATTAATTGTCAATTGGTGATAATGTGTTTGATGTGAGACTCAGATCCTGATGAAGAGGAATATCTCAATTGAAATACTGATATCATTACTGGTTATGACTTGAATTGTGAATCAATAATCGATTGAATAGGTCTTCGATGGCCAAAAGTTCAATCGATTGCTTAATAGGTCTTATCGGTGGTAATCTCGGTTAATACTGCACTACAGATGACATTTAGAATGCTCTCCGAAAGTGCACTAAATTGATAACAAGGTATGAAAAGGTTTTACAATAAGTGTCTACCGTTTGGCAAAACCTTTTCGATTGAGTGTTTGATTGATTGAAAATGAGTTCCGAAAAGATCGACAAAAATGTTCGAAAGCCTTCGTTCTTAGTCTATATGGCGGTCCTCTCGGCACAGATGGGCGGCGTATCCCTGGGCTGTGCATTAGGTGTGAGCGATCGGTATTCCTAATAAGTGAATTTGCGATTTACTCCTCATATCTAAATCCATTTCAAGGCTGGAGCGGACCCTCGATTGCAGGGATGGCCAAAAATGACAGCCGACCCCATTTGACCGATACTCCTGAGGACATTAACATGAAGTCTTGGATCGGGTCGAGTATGGCATTGGGAGCTCTCATGGGTGGCTTAATATGCGGTAATTAATTAAATATCAGAATAATACCATCTTATTAATGATCAATTCTGTTTAAGGTTGGTTAATTGATTTTCTCGGTCGGAAGAAGACCATGATATACATTGGCATTCCTTATACTGCCGGTTGGATTTTACTCGGGTATTCATCATTTCCAGTAATATTCTTAAGTTTGAATTATGATTTAGTTTAGGTAAACAAGTCTGGGTTCTAATTCTTGGTCGTATAACTACAGGCATTTGCACCGGAATTATTCTGGGTAATATTATCATGGTAAATTATCTTTTAGGCTAATGATGAATCTTATCAGGGGTTCTTCCTTTCTTTGTGGCCGAGATCTCGACCCCCAACATCCGAGGTCTACTAGGAATGACATTCAATGTGAGAATTTTCAGTTGTGGGTTATAGTGATTAACAACCTTGATGATTTAAGTTATCCGGAACGCTGGGCATTCTCTATGTGGACGTATTAAACCTGTGGATACCATGGAATTACGCCACATTCGGTTGTATTATTCCCTCAGTCCTTCTTTCGGCGTCGATGTTCTTTATACCGGAATCACCGAATTGGTTAATGTCTAAGTTCGGTCGAAGTCTGAGTGTTGTCGAGGCTCTGCACCGGTTAAGACACCCGGCCAGTGATATAGAATGCGAATTGGATGAACTCGAAGAACAGATTCTGGCAAAACAGGGACTGTCGGGAGGAATAAGTCTAGCGATGTTCCGAAGACAAGACGTCTATAAACCACTGATCATTTCGATTCTTCTGCTCTTCTTTCAACAATTCTCTGGTCTCAATGCCGTCCAGTTTTACATGACCTCCATTTTCGTCGACTCGGGTTCAACAATCGATCCCAATGTGGCCGTCATTATCGTTAACAGCATTTTCATTTTGGCCAATTGCGTGGGAGGGCTTCTGGTGGACAGGTTTGTGTCCAATGGTATCGATTATAAATAAATGGTTATTTCCCAGGTTGGGCCGTAAAATACTGTTAATCATCAGTGGTGTCGGACACACGATAGCCACGGGAATGCTGGGATACTATTACTACCAATATGGTAGTCATCATCCCAGTGTGCTTCCAATCATATCCCTGATTGTCTTTGTCTCGGCCTTTAGTCTAGGCTGGGGACCAGTCATCTGGATTGTGATAACCGAGATATGTAACTTCAATATTGTCAGTTTTGTTAGTTCGGTGTGTAGTGTTGTTTGTTGGATCTTTGTCTTCATCGTGACCAAGGAATTCGCTGACCTGAGCCTCGCTATCCATGATTACGGCGCTTATTGGCTCTTCTGTGGCATAAGTTTTGTGTCGATCGGGTTCGCCATCTATTTGCCCGAAACCAAAGGCAAAACAGTGGAAGAAATACAAAGATTAATGTATCCGAAAATATATAAAAGTGAGAAAATAATTGCCGGAGATTATGATAGTAAGCAATTTCCCAGAAGTGAAGTTTCCACTTTATAACATCTTTTGTAAAATACCATTGGTATTTAAACCAAACCATTATTATGTCTCATCTGTTCATTTCACGTCTCAATAAATTTTCCAATTCATAAGGGTATTTATAAAAATCGTTTAATATGATTAAGCATTGGTTATTTTCATTTTCATTAATTTACCATTGTGATCTTATTATTATTTTAATTAAAATTTAATTCAGTTCACATCGACATATAAACATCAACTTTTGCGTTCACTCTTTTACAACCAGTTTTCGAATAAAGTTTTGTGTCTTCGGGAAAGTATTCCAGCTCTTCAGCCACCTATCAATGGTAAGTCAATCAATTAGAATGTTTGACAACAAACAATTTGCCAATCATGTATTGAGACTCACATTTCTGATGAATTCTTCACCTGGATCCCTTTGTGGATCAGTCTTATGGTGACGCTGCTTAAGCCAATCAACAATACACTTCTTGACGTGTATTTTCTCGAGTGGAAGGAAAGGTATGTAAGCGTCGATTAGACTTTTCTCGAGGACATCACTTTTCTTGAGACCACCCAACTCATTGAAGGCTCCATAGTTGATCGCACTTTCCAAGTCCTTCCACACAATGTCTTTACGTTCCTTACCATCCAAATAGTATTGATAGGCAATGTTGTTGATGGCAGTGGCGCCGGTGTTGCTGAGGGTCAACAGGTTAGATATCAAGAGTATGATTGGGTTAACAAACCTCAAGAATATGAAAATCGATTTTCTGTAGTCCAATAATTTGATATCTTTGTGGTAATCGACAAATGGTTTGATGGCATCGATCACTCCATCGGGTAATTTGTCGACTTCGTCGAAGATGAATATCGATCGCTCGCATCGCTTCACACCATTGGTTACATTATTTTGGATAATTTGTCGCATCAGATACCTGTCCTTCAGGTCCAAGAGTTGACTGCAATATATGAAATTTGCGAAATTGCTTTTCCCTTCCTTTACATATCTCTTGAAAATATTGTTCGCCACTAATTGTGAGAGATATGTCTTTCCTGTGCCCGGCCATCCGTTGAATGACAGGACCAGAGCCTTCTCGGGCCTCTCATTGTTGAGGTGAGAACGAACTAATTTCGGAACCAATTTTGTGGCCAATGGTTGTCCGTAGAACTGTTGGGCCAAATTTGATTCGATTTGAGAAAGACCATAATCGATCCAATTCTCATTACACTTTTCCGATTTGTAATAATCATACGAGAACTTTCCTGAGATCGCAGCGCCTATAATACCAACGGCTCCGCCGACGATAGTGAACGGGTCTATACATACAATCAAATTGATGTCCAGCACCAGAAGTACTAATAATATCGTCACCGAAAACAGTTTTGGTTTCATTAAACTGTCGTTTGTTTGTCGAATAACACATAAAGTTTGTTATTAATGTAAATTAGATAATATCCAGTGTGACATAGAGTGTAGATCTGATTACAAACGAGCGAATATTCAAATGGTATTCAAGAATTTGAAAATTCGATTACAATTCTGAGCTTTTATTTTCGCTTAAATTCTGTTCAATTGGTTTTCGTCTTAGAAACGGAGCCAAAAGTGAATCATTAATTGGCTTTGAATTTGGTTTAAATTTACTGATTATAAGAGCGATGAAAATACCGATAAAACAAGTGATCGCTGAGAACCACATATAAGATATTCTGTAAAATGAGAAGGAATTGTTACTAGAATTGAGATTAGAAGTTGTGGTGATGTTGAGGGAAGAGTTGAGACAGTCATCTATTGATTGCGGTCGGGGTTCGGGGAGTGAGCCGTATAGGAGATTACCGAATCCGAGCCAAAGACCAATGATTAGACTAACGATAAACCCCGTGAGTGCCCCACAAGAGCTGCACCATCGACAACATATACCGACGGTAAACAGACCAAAAAGGGGTCCGCCCACTACTCCGAAGATAGTCATTGTTGACTGAAGAAGTGCCGGCATCTGATCGACCGCTACTGTCAGTAGAACACAGAGCACACCATAGAAAACGGCCAAAATTTGACCGAAAAGTGCTTCTGAATTAGGGTTAAGACGATTAGACAGATAAGGCTTAACGTAATCTTCTAATGAAACGGCGGCCAAAGAATTGACAAAAGAAGAGACCGAAGACAGTGCGCCACTGAATATGCCGGCAATTATGAGACCGGGAACACCAGGATATGCGGACAGCGATCTCATCACAAAGTATGGCAACAATTGGTCTGATTTAAAGATCTGTTTCTTCAAAAGTGGATCGCATTTCCAGAAATTGGCGAAAATCACTAAACCGGTGATCGCAGTCAACGCACTCAAGACTAACACAATCGGGCCGTTGAGCCAAAGAGTCCTGGAATTAAACAAAAATAGAATTTATGGTTATTTCAAAAGATATATACATTTGAGACTTCTTTAAATTCTTGACAGTCAATAGTCTTTGGACTTGTGTTTGATTAACACAATAGAGGGACCAATAAACGAACATTCCTCCGATGAGAAGTGACCACACCGTGTGTCTGGTCATTGGGTTCGGATCAATGCTGAAGAGAGATAATTAGATGATTCAAGATTTATGATCCGATACTTGAAGAATTCGATCCGATCAGTGAGTTGTGCTCTTTGCCAGACCACATCCAGCCCTCCGACATCGATGGAACCTTTGACAATGATGATGATCATCGCAATGAACATCAATACCGATTGGAAGAGATCGGTCCAAATGACGGCTTTCATACCACCGATTGCACAATAGAGAGTGCAGACCAGTCCTACCGATGTTATGGACACCCATTTGTTGAGTCCGGTCACGGCATTGAGCGCCAGCGCCGGTGCGTATAATACAACCGACATATAGAGTATCATCTGAAGAGTGAACACAACCGAAGCCACTCTTCGAGTTCTTGAGTCGAACCGTCTCTCTAAGTACTTAAAAAGAGCCACTATTATTTATCTATGTAAACTATTCCCACTATTACCTCATAGACAGAGACTATTTCGAGGTCGTAGAAGACGGGCAGAAAGACATAAGCGGCGATCGGTGTCCCCAATATGTACGGGATGTTAGCCAAAAAGAATTGAGTGCCGAACATATAGTTCTCTGCCGTCACTCCCAATAGACTTATGGCAGACATAAAGCTGGCCATCAATGAGAATGAAACCGGTATTACAGACATCTGTTTGTTGGCCAATAAATACTCTTCGCTTGTCTTTTGTCGACCACCGCTTAGTCTGTAGTAAAGACCGATTGACGCTGTTTTCAAAGACATTAATTCAGACGTTTTCGACAATCATATGATATCTTACCGGAGATGATGAGCATTAGCCCGAAGACCAAGTAGTCAATGACCGACAAGTGTTGTTCTTCGGCGGTGATCAACATTTTGCTAAATGGTATTTCATTCACTCCTCAAAAGCTCTTCGGAAGGAAATGGTGTCAAAAATCTATTTTTAAATATCGATAAATATTAGAAAAACTCACAAAACTTAAAATACTTTGAAAAAAATGTTTATTATGAGAAAAGGATGTTTGAATTGATGATGAGTTTCATCCGGAAATTCCTGTTTTATAAGTCAAAATATCTTGTTGTGTAACATGTTTTCAGATTTATCAAATTGAAAGTAAACTTAATTTCATTTTGTATTAACAACAAATTGAGTTCACAATGGTTTTTATGATACCTTTCATATTTCATAAGCTTTCAAATTGTTTAATTATTTTATTGTATATAATGGGC
>JAQGAJ010001298.1:0-10331 GCA_034689365.1 Liebstadia similis
ACTGATTTGAGTCGAGCGACAGATTCAATGCTATTTACGTTCAAATGTAACGCAAAACTAAAAAACTAACATTAAATTAGATTTTTATTACGAGAATCACAAACAAAATCTTTGCGTAGGTTTCAAAAGATTAATCAAATCCATTGTCGACACTGAAGTCACTAATCAAATGACTTTTATTTGGTTTCTTCCCTAATGAATACGATTGAGACGATAAACGATAAACAAGCTATAGTTAAAAGATTAGATAAGCAAGGTCATCGTTGCCCACTCCATGGCAACTGATGGCCGACCCGACCGGCCCTCAGGACAAGTAAGTCGAATTGACCTTGCTCAAGTGTTTCCAAAGTGACATGCACAAGTGTTCAAATGCTCAAGTGCACCTTGCTCATTCTCATTGACACATTTGAAATCTGTGTAATTAAAATTACACTTTTATAACCATTTTCAGTGAGTATAATGAATGGAAACTACATTTCCATTGCAATGAATAACCATTTCCTATGACTTACTGTTGATTAGCTTTGGTTGCGATCGGACGACAAATAATCAAACAATATATTGGAATAAATTAGCGTAAAGTTAATTGCAATACATCTCAAGTTAACGACCAATGCATGTGTTTTGTGACAAAATAACTCCTAATTGTCGATAAATAATAATTATTGGCGATAAGAAACCGTTTGGAAGTTTGACTATCGATAAGCCCTTTCCAGAAGTGAAAGACTAGTAATGGAAAGCGACTTCGACTCCGATTCTGTGCTATCACTGCTTAGGTATTCCCTCATCACTTGCATCAGTCTGTCTCTGGTCAGCCACTTATCGGCCATTTGGTCGGCCATCGAGGACAGCATCGATGAAGACGTGTATCGACAGAGAACTTGTTCTGTTGTCAGACTTCAACTGATGCTCTTCTGCAACAAATATATGAGAATCCGATCATCACTTCTGTTATTGTTATTGATTCAACTGATCTCATCATTCGTAGGACTTCTTGCAGTGGTTCACGACTTAACTCTTCTTCTATTTATTTACTCTTTAATTATGTTAATTGTTTTTATGGTTGAACTCAAATGGTTTGCAATTCACGTCAAATCATTCAGTCTTTTGTTCCACTATTTGGCAACAGTTTTAACATTTCTTCTATTGCTGTCAAAGAAGTATCACTTCTTTGTGGAAAAACAATTAAATTAAATCAAATTAATTTATCTCAAATGTGATCTCAATTAATTGTAATTCGGATATAAATTTTCAATAAAATTGTTTAATTTAATGATAAATGTGATAATTGTTTGATGAGTTAAGTAATATATTTGTTGTATTCTTCATAATTAATGGCTTAACAGTTATCAGTCATTAAACCTCTTAATTAAATATAAAATTAACTAAATTTTGATTAATTGTGATAACTATTGAAACCGAGAACTAATTCAATTCAATTGAACCGATTTTAAGGCTCTCTAAGGGATGACTGACTGTCGAGACGTACTTATCGTAAGACTTGTCATATGTTTTGTTTTCACACGTGTTTTGATTCAATACAAACCTATTGAGTGACCACTTCTTGTGTCCACTTCTTGTGTCCACTTCTTGTGACCATCGATGGCGGGCCCGCAGTCCCGAAAGAAGGGCAACAATGTGCCCAACAGAAGAATCGGCAAACGGTGTCTTAAGACGAAGAGGTATAAGAAAGACTTGGATCAGATCAAAGAGGGTTTGATTAAAACCATTAACAACGAGAAGAACAAAAGTGATGATACAAATCAAGAAGAAGTAGATTATGATTTGCCCGCAAACGGACAGTTCTTCTGTCAACAGTGCGAGTAAGTGTTGGCCAACAGACCGATCGCTTTCGGTTGAGTTCCCCCTAATTCGGGCCGAGAACTGACTCGACCGCGGCTTTTCGGTCAACTCTGGTCTTGCAATCAATCGGTGACTAAATTAATCGGATTTTTGTCTCATTTCAGTCGCTATTTTATTGACGACAAATCACTGAAAGACCACAACAAAAGTAAATTACATAAAAAACGAGTGAAGGAACTGATGGATGAGCCATACAGTCAGGAAGAAGCGGAACGGGCGGCGGGAATGGGTTCCTATCACTACAAACACAATAAGAGTTCTAATAATAAACAAAAAATGGATATTAATTGACGATTAAATGCGATTACAATTGATTTCAACTAAAACTAAGACCTTTCTTAAAATATGGGCTCAGATCAGGTCTCGACTACAAGTTTGTGGTCCTATCAATCGAGGGTCGACTACCCCTCAGAGGGACTGAAACCCGTCGGTCATCCGGTTCGTCGTCTTCCACGTAATACATCTCTTCCTCTTTATCCAAGTTATTATCATTTGGTTTAGGCCTAGTGTTGTTCACTTGGGTTAACCGTTCGGCCGCAGTCCTGATTTGCCGATTCGGTGTCTGATCTTGAATTTGGCGCCAACTTTGAGGAAGCAGTTTCTCCAAGAAGTAGCATATCTTGTAGTGGACAAGATTGACATCAACTTTCTTGTCTTTATTTGCTTTTGTGGCCAAACTGACAACATTACCCATTATGATAGCTATCGCCCATCCGAGGAATGGTATGAAGAAGGGAACGATATGATTGATTGACTCGATTCCTGTTTAATGTATAAACGATAAGCGTTTATAAGTCAATATGTGATTTACCTTTTGGATGATATTCAGGTATCTTATAATTTGTTAGATAACTGAGAGGAGCGCCGGGTATATAGACAGTTATGTTCTTCGCAGCGCATCCCTCTGTGCTCAGTCCCAACATCAAAGTCCTGGGATCTCTTTTATCTGAGACCCAACCTATTGTTATCCAATAGGCGGCTATTTGTCCGCTCATCAGTCCGGCGATGGCTCCCCAGGCGTTACCCCACGGGAAGAATAGACCCAAACAGAAGACTCCGAACATCGGTCCCAATAGAGCCCCATATATAGAGATCGCGGCCTCGACTATGCTTTGGCTTTCTTTGATGGCAAACGCCATTCCCAACGACAGAATACCTATAAAGGCGGCCAAACCTCGGGTCGCAAATACATTATATTTGTCGGGAAAACGGGAAAAAAGTTTCTTTGCGTAATCGTCCCAAACGATTGTGGCCATGGCATTGAGACCCGATGACAAAGTGCTTAGTGAACTCCCAAATATACATGCTACAAAAGCACCCGGAAGTCCTTTGAAGTCATCCTCGAATATGTCCAAAACAAAGTACGGCAAGAGTTGGTCGGGTCGGGTCACTCTTCCGGTCAACATTGGGTCGCAATCGTAGAAACGGGCGTACATTACGACACCCACGAGACAAACCATACCCAATACAAACGTATAGCCCGGAACTGCCAGATAGAGGGCTTTTTTGGCCGATTCAAGGCTCGGCATACAAACCGCCCGCTGTACCTGCAATTGACTCGTCGAGAATGTACCCAAAAAGAGTATCAATAGGCCGAACATCAATGTCCAAAACGAATTGATGGAATAGATATCAAAGTCCATGCTATCAATTGTGAATTGAGTTAAACTCAGATCAAATATAAAGATAATTACTTCCAGAATTCAATTCTTCCGCCCATGTGAGCCCTTTTGAATACCTCGGCCATACCTCCCGACACATTAGCGCCCTATCAATTGATTTGTTAAAGTTTTGAGCTTTCGATTAGTCGAGACTTACCCTAACAACTACTGCCATTAAACCGAAGACCATAACAGCAAACTGGAAGAAATCGGTCCAAATTACTCCTTTGAGTCCACCCAAAGATGTATAGAGCGTTACGATTAGACCGATCACGAAAATACTGGCCGTTATTGACATATCGGTGACGATAGACAGGGCTATAGCGGGTGCGAACCTATCAGATATGTCAGGAATTACATTAAATTAATGTGAATTTCAATGTTTTCTCGATTAAGTCTCACATTTCAACGCCAAAGAATGGGATCTAAAGATCAAATTCGGGTTTAATTAAAGAATCATTTTCTTTGAAAACCCCTTACGTATGAAAGAAGAACCGAAACGTTGGCCACGATTTGTACAAATTTTGAATCAAATCTTTTGTGAAGATATTCGTTGACTGAAACCAAATTCATGTTATAAAAGACAGGAATGAAGACTTCACACGCGAGGGCCGCCGCCAAAAACGCCGGTAACATAATTATGAAGAACTGAGTGCCCGTCGCGTAGACGACCGTCGGAAAGCCAATAAATGAAGTGCTCGGCAAAAAACTGGCCATAATTGAAATGGCAACCGGTATTACCGCCATATGTTGCCCGCTATGGCAAAGATTGTTGAATAGATGTTTGAATAGTATAATATTTTCCCATTATTACCCCCTCAAGAACTCATCCTCGTTTGTATTCTTTCTGTCCTTCCACGCGAAGAACAGTCCAATCGCTGTTGAAATGAGAAGCATAGCCACGAGGACTAAGTAATCAACAGCTCCGAAGTGGTCAGACATTGTCCGAACGTATCTGATGTCAGATCTAATCACACGTTATATCACTTAAATAGCGATTGATTTGAGTTTTGAGGCAAAAATCAAATTAAAGTCTGAACCGGAAAATGCTTTTCAGATGTAATTAAAAACTTATTATTTATATATTTATTTTTATAATTAAAGATTTTATATTTAAAAGGGATTTCGAGTTAATTAATCACATTTACCTTATTTGCAAATTGAGTTTTAATTTGCTTTCTTTAAGTTTGGTTAAAATTGTAAATCAATAACCATGATAATTTACCCAATGTGTATTGGAATTAGGGTTGATAAAATACAAGGTTTTCAATTTGGTCTTGTATAATACATGTATAATACATCATATGTATTATACAAAATTGCCCGAAAAACAACTTTCAGGGGTAATTATGTCAATGGTCGAGTTCTAGTTCACCACCCATCATTTTTATGGTTGATTCTTATGTATTTTACCATGCTGAATCTGAATATGAAATTTAAAAAATTCTATGTCGAATACTTTTCGAGATATTCGACATTAAAATTCGTTATTTACTTTTGTTTTGATAGCTCACCTCAAAACAGACAGTAAACTAATTTGAAATGAGTTACATTTTGTTAGCTCTGATTTTGTCTGTTTTTGTTGAACTATCACTAAAAATTTTGAATGAAAAACATATAAAACAACATTGAATATGGATTTCTCTGTTTGTATTTTTCTTGTATATTAAAAAAAGGCCTTTGTATAATACATGTATTATACAGAATAATACAAGATGTATTATACAAAAATACAATCTTGCACACCACTAATCCCTATTCACATCCCTATTCTCTGTGCTCTCAAATGCCGACCACTTCTCCGCTCTTTTGCTATTAGACATAGAATTAGTTAATAAATTGTATTGAATTAAGACTTGAGTCCAAATCTAATTGCGGTGAAGGCGTAAAGAATCGGCTTTTTTTAAGCAACAATTCGTCCATTTCGTCGGTCTCTTTAGATAAGGACTGACCCGTGCGATCATCACAGAAGCGGAACCCGACTGTCAGTCCCGGCTCGCCGTCCCTTAAATGCTCTCCGCTTTAAACACATTTCGAGAGCACAAAAGCGAAACGTTTTTGCTGTGAATTTAGTTTATTGTAAGAAATTTGTCTGAAATTGAATCCGAAGAGCATTCGAGGGCTTATTGTTTGTAATAAAAACTATTTACCAATAATATAGGGATCGGCAGACGAGGTCTGTTCCGGCACTCGCTTCATGTACGTCAATACAGATAAGGGGAATCAGCTGAGAAGTACTCTCTTAGTACCATCTTCTAAGAATGGTATACACATCAAGACACACCAAGACACATCAAGACACTTCAAGACACTTTATGAGATTTGCTCGTTCCTCATCTGTTTTCCACTCAATTATACATTTTCAATGGTAAATATCAATTTGTGTTGGCCTTAAAGCCTAGAAATGCGGTCAAATGGCAAATCGAGATCAGATGATCCGGTAATATGTAATGTCGGAACGACTCCCCAATACTTCCCCACTATTTTTGTTATCTTGCTTTTAATGTTTGGTATCATATGGTCGAGAATGCGGTGAAATAATGAATTTCTTATACGTTGTATATCTTATACGTTATGATAGCGTATCAAATATCTGGATGTTTCAGATCTCGCGTATATTTATATTCTATGGGAACGCTAGGGATGAGTGGCGAGGAAGCGATACAAGTGTTGAGCAAATGCTGAGATTAGGTTGAGCTTAGGCTGAGTTCACTTCTATCGCTCAGCACATCATCGAATCGGTCTTTGAATTAATGTTATATCCCATAGAAAGTGGAAAATAACACGTTTGGGACCATATATTTGGACAATTGATCGGCTCATTGTTGCGTAATTGGAGACCTGATAACAATATACCGGTGCTTACAATTGCAGACTCGTTGAGCGTATCCTTTAAATTATAGCAAAGCCTCAACTGAGGAGGTTTTGCTCGTTATGTGCTCTTTCATGTGATAACACCTCAAAGCAATACCAAAGCCAAAGCCAAAGTGTTTCCATGTTTTGCATCTCTTATTGTCCGATGTTTTCACAACTAAAGACTTTTCTGAGACTTTCGTGAGGTTTTCTGCCGTTAGAAATCGGATCAAAAAATACTTTTCAAGGTATTCATTAAATGCCAGTGATTTTCACACTAACTCTGTGTTCAATCGAGAACTGAAAATTGAATTTTTTTCCATTTTTCTATCGATAAATCTCTGGATTCGTGAAACTATATATGAAAAATATTTTTGAGCTTTAGATTGATATCATTTTCCTTGAGTTGTGCCGAAACAGAGACGCATTGCAACGGAAATTATAAGACGTTTTACGACATATACCACTAATTATATACAAATGATAAACGCGTTTATGGGATAACACTTTCAAGTCTTGGCGTAAACTTTATATCAATTCCAGAAAGTGTTTGATCTTTTGCTTTGATTATTAATTTATACCAAAATTGTTTACTTTGCCTATCATTTAGCCATAAAAATAATGATAAAATTTCATAATAGCCCGCAATTGCACTCATATAGGGTTGGCCTCAACCGCGAGTCCAATGGCGAAGAAGGAAGAGCTCTGAGACTGATCTTAGCTCCGGATAAGGGAAGAGCCGTTCCTTATAAGCGTGCGCACACTTTTTTGCCGATCGATAGACGGGATCAGTCTTTGAAATGAACAGTTAAGCACTGATTAGTTATTAATAATATTTGTGGCAATCATGTCATTCGAAGAGAGAAGTTGTTCTGAAAACAATGACTATCATAAAGAAGGCGACGAATCAGTGAACTCAAATTTATCGATATGTGATGCCGTGTCCCGAGTGCTCAAAGGATATGATTGGACTCTAGTGCCCACTACTACTAAACCCAAATCATCCTCAAAGCAAAAAATTCATGTCAAGAGACCGATGAATGCATTTATGGTGTGGGCACAGGCGGCGCGACGCAAACTGGCAAATCAGCATCCTCATCTTCACAACGCTGAACTCAGCAAGACACTCGGACGACTCTGGAGGTAATACATCCCACGATTACCACATTTCCATACAATTGTCTCAATCTCTTTGACAAACGTGTCTCTGACTGAGGCCACAAACGAATGTCAAGCTTTAAAACATCGTTTTGTTTAGAACTCTGTTGAAAGATAACCGACTGATAGGTAACCATAGGTTGTGTTCACTAATAGAGAGTTTTGTTTGAAACATCATTTTGACAATTGATTTGAACGATTAGAACAAATAATTATGAAATCAAAGTAAAGTCAAATTAGAGACAAATTTTCTCTCAATTATTGGTCGCACTCACTGTCCCTCTAGAGGACAGACTTCGTAAGTTTCTTTCACTTCACATAATTGTAAACTTGATTATGTTATTATAGCCAATATCCCAGTTAAAGACCCGAAGGGGTTTCCAAAATCCGCCTAGAGCCGAAAATTTGGTTAAACCCCTCCTAGAAGGGGATCCAGGGACCCCCCTTAAGGCTGGCGCAAAACATATGAAAAATTATATCATTTTTTGTCGGCAACCGTCTAAACATCAAACCTCGACTGAAAATCACTTAAAAACGATATAAAACCTAAAAATAGCCATATTTTAGACCAAATTTGAGCTAATTTGGGCCTAATTTAGCCAAAAAATCACAAACACTCATTATTTCGGTTAAATTATGTTCTAATTTAGTTAAATTAAGCGTTTAAACCGGATTTAGCCGAAATTTGAGCAAATTTTTTTCTTCAAAATATCTCCTTGAACCCCCCCCCCCTAGACCGATGAAGTTTAGCCATCCCTGGACTAGACCCCCTACAGAGTACGAGTAGAACGAGTTTTATTGGCCAGCCCTGGCCTTTATTGACATACATATCGAAAATATACGATACAATAAACATGTTCTTTCAAATCAATGAGAATTATTTTAAGTTTTTATTAAATTATTTCATTTGAAATATTTTGTTAATAGAGTTAATTTGTGATAATATTTTGTGAATAAACTCAAAATCATTTTCATTGATCGAAATAAACATATTTATATATAATTTCAAAAACTTTGAATATTAACTCCTTTTCTTCTATTATTGAATTATCAAGAATAACGATAATTCAGATACTTTTTAGATACTGTTTAAATACTTTATCTTGCGCAATTTTCTATACTGAATCTAATGATAACAAAATTAGCAAGATTCTCGTATTGAAATGTTCTAAATATCAAAACAATTGACAAATCAAAGAATTTGACCAAATCTTATGGCGATTGCGATAATTAGGGTTCACGTGATCTCTCACTTCGACTTTGATAATCACTCGAATCAAATCATTTTCTCAATTGAGTCGAAAAATAATCAGAATTTTTTACAATTTATTAATAATTTATAGATTATTTACAAATTGAGAGAACAATATAGTGGACAGAGTTGTTGACAGAGGTGTTGACAGAGGTGTTGACAGAGGTGTGGACAGCAAATGGAAAGGCATGGTTAGAGTTGAATATTGAGACGACCTCTAAGGGATGAGTGCATTACGAACTATATGTAAGATAAAATGGTTTATCTCACAAATTGTCAGATCATTTGGAGTCACATAGAGATCAATTAGATTTAAGGATTTTCAAGGTATAGATTGAAATACATGTCTGAGAACCCGATTAACTGATGTCTCGATTATTTGGTTTAACTCGAGTATCAAATTTCCATAAATTAAATCAACAAAAAAGTGACACAAAATTCGTATAATTAATGATTAATTTTAGTTTTATCTCAACTTTTGAGTGATATTCGAAAACATTTTACATTTTTCTCACATTCTATGCTCTAATCGCTTATGAATTTGTTTTAATCACTCCATTGATTAAAAAAGTGCCAAATATTTATTTAAACAAAGTCTTGATTTCTTCGCTCATATCTCAGAATACGTGACTTTAATGACGAGAATCCCAATGAAATCAAATGTCATTCAAATTTACGTCAATTTTGTTGATCTCTATCTCATTTAAAATCTATTATTTTATGATTAAAAGAGCAAAACATTTAACTTTGGGCTCAAAATTTCAATATAAGGCATATTAACCAAGTTTACACTTAATTTATATTAATATCATCTGATTTGATATAAATTAGATAAAATTCTCATAAGCTTTAGGTAATTATAAATAATCTCGAATTTTTATATAAAATCAGGGATAGCCAATAGGGGGTGTGTTTCTAAACCCCCCTTAGACTGCAAAATTTGACCAATCTCCCCCTAGATAAATTTTGAGGGACCCCCCGATTTAGCCGTCGGGAACTGTAATTAAACTGGTTTTAAACTATATTTAAACTAAATTTAAGCTTAATTTAGTACAATTTTGACCTAAAAACTCTAAATTTAAAGAATTTTGACCGAATTGAACCGAATATTCGATGAATAGACTTAATTCAATTAAATTAAGTCCTAATTAACAAACGGTAATCCCTTCCCTCCCTCCCGTCGTCTTCCCTTCCCTCGACCCCACTGGGGAACGTAATTGATACTGCATCAAGGGCAGACGCAATTTATATGTTACCATCATCATGAGTATATGCCGTCAACCACACCAAATTTGGTGTGTTGAGAAATTTGAACACATTTGAGAAGTTTGAATGTCCTGTCTTATTTGAATGCAATTATCGTCGATCATTTTCAGTTGGTTTCTAGTACACCTTCACAAACCCTGTTCCCATTATTACCCCGATAAAATAACCCCCTTTAAAAGGTTGACAGTCTATAATCATGATTATGCATGTCCAACATTTTAAAGGGGATTATTTGAAACGAGGTGTTAATAGGTTTGTGGGTTCAGTTTATTAAAAAT
>JAQGAJ010001299.1:0-10328 GCA_034689365.1 Liebstadia similis
AAATTCAGCTTTAATTCAGTTTAAATCTGGTTCCCGACAATCATTTTGCGGCCGGCGCCCCGTGTTGGCCACAAAGTTTGGGGGGGGGGGGGTCGATTTTTCGCTCCGAATTCAGGGGGATTTTTGATCCAAAATATTTTCAGGGGGATTTTGGGCTGATCCCCCCCCTTGCGCATCCCTGATTAAAATTATTGTTTATTTTAAAGCATTTTTTGTCTAATTTTTATTGTATTTTATAATTCATTCTTCAAATAGAGAAAAGACTCTCAAAGTCTTGGGTGTTATGTAGTGATAATCAAGGTGTTAGTGATGGCAAAGGTAAAGGTGATTGTCATCAGTGATATCCTGTTTATTATCAACCCCTCTAACCCTTTATCAACCTTTCAAAGAGGGAACTTTCCCGAGAAAGAGACAATTGCGACCTTTGACAAGTAAGCAAGCTAATTTGAGATCATAGTGGGCAATGTGGACAAGGTGAAGAAGTTGAGGGTGATGATGTTCACTAGCTCGATCTACTCAATCTAGTCGATCCAATTCAAAGCTGGCGCACAGCATCACTATTATGCTCAATAGCGGCCTTCGAGTGGACGGCTGTGCGCACACCTGAGCTCACTCTGCGCTCAGCCATCGCTCAGTGCAGAGCTCAGACATATTTGCAGTCAGAGTATTGTCAGTCCCATAGAGTTGTTGTTGTGCTGAGTGGCCAACAATTGTGATCTAATCCCTGTCCACCTATCCTATGCTAAACTCGGTCAACCGAGCCAGGAATGTGGCCAACAGTATGGCCAACAACGGCTTCATAGATGAGTAAGATCTGAATCCGTGCCATCAATGCCTAACTGTGATTCCTCTTCAGTCCGGTAGTTCATTCACTTGGTCTGCCTTTGGATCAGTTCACCAAACGTTGTGTTATCATTCAAAAAGACGAGAAAGGATATGGCCTTCGGGTCAGTGGCGAATCTCCCGTCTATGTGGATGACGTCCGGGAAGGTAAGGATGGGCGATGACGTCCCCCCACTTGTTGTGTTGCTCTAACA
This sequence comes from Liebstadia similis, assembly GCA_034689365.1. NCBI lineage: Eukaryota > Metazoa > Arthropoda > Arachnida > Sarcoptiformes > Liebstadiidae > Liebstadia > Liebstadia similis. The sequence continues at coordinate 1,038 of JAQGAJ010001299.1, forward strand.
CTTCCCTCTCCTCTTCATTGTCCTCAGGAGGTGCCGCCTGGAGGGCCGGAGTCAGAAGTGGAGATAAGATAATTAAAGTGTCCGGAACTCTGGTGACGCGGCATAACCACGGAGAGGTGGTCCGCATGATCCAGAACTGTGGTTCCTATGTAGGCCTCACCCTCCTTGGCCTCAAAGACCCCCTTCCAGCCCCCAATATGGCACCCAAACCCATACAGATAACGGCTCCTCAGCCGGCGTCGGAGAGCACACAACAGGCCTACGACCAGTCCAAAGTGGATTTCATTAGAAACGCTCTTCGCTCCGAAAAGGAAAGACTCGAGAAGTTGATGACCACTAAGAAGACTAAGTCTGATCAGTCGGAGATCGATAAGACAGTGAATACCATAAGGAATTTAGAGAAAGAGATCGAGAAAATGACTTTTGATGTGAGCCGACAGAGACATACCTCGATGTCTGCCGAGAACCTGACCACTGGTGCTCAGAGCGACCCTACAATGGCCGCTATCGCTAACGCAAACGCAAAGAAGTCTCACTCCTTTGGACAATACGACACTCGGGCGCCGATAATGACAATGGAATCGGACGACGAGAACGAAGACTTCACTAATAATAATAATAATTTAAACAATAGTCGACGGAATAGTAGTCTAATCAACAGTAATTCAAAGACTAGTTATCCGGACATTAGTGATATACCGAAAACGGTGGACGCATTGCACGGCCACTGCCTTCAGATGACGCGATGGCTGCTCACTCAGAACCTGCCGCCGCACGCCTTACTCTTCTATACAATGGCTGGTCATGTGTTCCCGAACTTGGCCGCCCAGACCCTCCCGTCGGGCCGCAAGTCCGTGCAGAGGTTGGCCTGGCAGATCGCCTCAACCTGGTTGGTCAAGGAAGCTCCCTTGACCTTTGCCGAGTTCCCGTCCGACCTTCTCGACAAGTTTGCCGTCAGTCTCGAGTCGTCGCAGTCATCACTCGAGACTCTGTTTGAACCCTATTTTGAAACTACCAGAGCTCTGATCAAAGAACAGTTAGAAAAGTGGAGGAAAGCCGTGAACATAGGTTTGGCCCCACCTGTTATGCCGACCGCAAAAGAAGAACTTTACGCGACAATCGAATTAGTGTTAAATGATTCGAATCGAGACATCGAAAGGACTGTCGACCTCCTGATCGCTCACTTGCACTCCAATAACGCGTCCACTCTGGCAATGGTGATCGTGTTGCTGACCATCGGTCACTTTGTGTTCGCGTGTCAGTCCAGACATCTTCTGTTCTCCCAAACGGACTCAAACACCTGCCATCCCATAAATCCTGTTTTAAAGTTGTCCATCGATTCTACGAAGAAGCACAAGAGGGCCACTTCGCTTCCCAGCCGAAACCACAATAATGTTGGCCACTATGAGGCCGGCCATCACTTCACGGCAATCAATGAGATCACAAAACCGATATACTGTGCCGGTTGTTATGGTTCTATATGGGGAACGTATGGTCTGACTTGTCCTAACTGTCAGATCTTAGTTCACATGTGGTGTATGAAGAGTGCTGCACCGTTGCACCAGTGCGAACAGCCCGTGCCCGCCGACGGACAGACTAACGATACGACACCACAACTGCGACCGACCAAGAAGAACCGGCGCTGGAACTCAGACAGATATACCATAGTTGACATGATCAAGAAAGCTGTTGCGTCGAATCATGACTCTCACGCACCGCCTCTCCTGTCTTCGAGTTCGTCCTCTGACGAAGACGATGACGACGACGCCCTCACGTAAGTACAGTCCTGTCTCAGATACCGCACAGCACTTGTTCCTCAGTCAGTTCGCATCGTTTGCCTCTCAGGTCTTGTTCTAACAGTTAGGGATCGGGTGTTCCATCAGATTCACGCTTCCAATCGACTAATCCATTGTTAATTCACTTTTAATTATCTGTTTGTGCGGTTAATCCTTTGAATCCCTTCTAATCCTAACTTTGAATTAACTTCTGATTTGTTCCGTTTGTGATTACGTCCAACAGAATCGGAGGGACAGCACAGGTCTCGTCCTCCGCAGCCATTGGAGACTCGACCACAACGACAGCGACCGCCAACTCGACGACACCGACGCCTCCAAACACTATTCAACGTTCGGAGTCGTTCCGGCAACGGGTGAGGCCTTCAATTATCGATTTGCATGTGATGTCAATTGTCTTAATATATCTTAATGTGGTTTAATTGAGATTATATATCAACCGGTGTTAGAGTTGTGCACAAGTAGTGTAATAGAGTCACTAATGTGTTGTGTTTGTACTGTCCTATCGATTATATGCCAATTGGACACCCATTTGGGTCGTTGGCATTGATGCCTCTAATGAGTGGTACGGATGGTATGCCTTTCCCCCCAATTTGCCATCCATTGGCACATCAGAGGCTCAGCACGCGATCCAATAAACTAAACGCCAATCGCATTACCCGCTGACAACTCATTTGTTATTATTGTTATGTCAGTCCCTGTGCTCTGTTCAGTGCCTGGAGTATAGTTAGAGAGAGTCAGAGCCAGGAATTATAGTTCAGTTCCCGAATTAACTCATTTTCCTGTAATTAATTCTTATCTAAACTATTGGTTCCATTGGTTTGGATCTCATTTTTAACTTGTGTTTCAGCGCAAAACCGTTCCCTCGTATCGCAAACGCAGTGATCCCGCGCTGACCACATCCAACACAACTCTGGCCGGCACTACGGGATCGCCCGATCAGATCTTGACTCCAGACATATCTGGATCGCCGACCACAACATCGCCAAACAATTGGCAGTTGTCTTCATCTGAAGACGAGGACGAAGACCAGAGTCAGAACGATGCTCAGCAAAGCCCTGGTCTCGGGTCCGGTCAGTCGCCCACCGCCGCAGTCAGACAACAGACAATCATCGATGAGGACACACCACCGCCTTTGCCTCCGAGGCAACCATCAGAGAAGCGAAGACAAATCCACAACGAGATAATCGAGTCCGAGAAGAAGCACTTGGAAGCGCTTAAGTTCATCCAAAATATCTTCTATAAGCCATTAAAACAGGAACAACTGCTCACAGCGGAACAGTTGGCCGCAGTCTTCCGTAACACTAAGAATCTGTTACGAGTTCACCGAAATATATACAGAAAACTAAAAACTGCGACAAATAGTATCGAACAGGCCTTACACGACGTCTTCTGCGGTGATTTGGGTAAGGAGTTGGAGGTCGAGGCCTCTTACTTCTGTTCCAGACATAAAGTCGGCGCTTTGGACACATGGAAAGCCCGCAAAAAGGACTCGAGACTCAAAAACTTTCTCGACCCCGACCTGAGGAGCAAAAGCATTCCCGACTGTCCGTTCGCTCGACTATCACTCGAAGACCTCTTAGGAACAGTATTTCAAAGACCACTTCGATATCAGCTCTTACTCGACCGACTACTTCACGCCACGCCCTCCGACTCAGAAGAGTACAGACTTCTGGCTCAGGCGCTGACACGATGTCGAGAGATCGGCACAATTGTCAACGAAGAGACCCGAAGAGTAGAATCGGAGCAACGCCTACAAGAAATTACTCGGAAGACCGACAAAGCACAGGGTCTGATCCTTAACCTGACTGAGCACTGTCTCGTCCACGAGGGAGCCCTCATGTGGAGGATAACCAAACAGAAGTGCGTCGACGTTCTGCTGGTTCTGACCGACAAAATACTAGTGATATTAGCGCGAGATTCCAACGATAGGTTCACTCTTAAATATCATACAAACCCGGCCGCGAAGGCAAACCTGTCCAACAATAAGACACAGCACTCGCCAATCGTCTTATTGCACGACCTCTTCACCCGAGACGTGGCCACAGATCCGACCGCCTTCTTCTTGATCAGCACAGATCAGGACGTGTTCTATGAGTTCGCGGCCTCTACTCCAAAGGAGAAGAAGGCGTGGCAGGACTTCATAGCTAACACAACGGCCTCTTTCAATGTGTCCAAAGGACAGGTAAACAACAACCCGAACCCGACCAGTGTTTCGAAATTGAGAGACTTGACGTCTCAGCCCTCCAGCGCTGAGGAAGAGAACAAACCCAAAGATATAAGTAGTGAAGAACTTGATAGAGAAGGAAGTGGTGACAATCAAGAAGTAGCCGTTCCTCCCGACCAGACTAACGGTGGTCTTGTGGTTGACGAACAACAGAACAACAACGAAGTAACCGAAGATATCATCGCCACAGAGGTATTACAACCACCCAAACAATCGCGTATCGAAGGTATCATACGTTATGTGAGAGAAGACGAGTGTCGGCCTCCAGACCTAATATCGCCGACTCGGGTCACTGTCCACTCGGAGCCCAACTTCGAGGCCCTAAGAGTTCAAATACCAGAACAACGTATCGCTGAAATCGACGCTCGTGTTAAACAACTTCTTGAAGAGAAGCGAAGTATTTTAGCCAATATGAGAGGTATGTCTTCAGTCCGGATGCGATCACTCTTACCCTGGGATGCATTTGATGGATAGGCTTCTGTTTTGCAGACATTGCTCTAATTCTTGTGTTTTTAGGGATAAAAACCCAATACGAGTGGAGTGTTGTCAGCGATATGGGAGAACACGACCACCTGTCCAGCAGTGCCCGGGAGGTGACCTTCTTTGACAAAGGTATGCTTGAGTTGATTGTCTTGATATCGATGATCTGATCTTTGTGTTTATAGCTTTGTCAGTGGTATCGAGTTTAGCCATCGATGGTCTGACCAGAGAATCATACGCTCCATTGGTTAGTCTTAGGGAACAAATCGACGATCTGTTGTCCCGAATCACAATAGACTCGGATCAGAGCCTATTCTTCGGTCAGCAGTCATCTGACCAGAGCTCGGATGAGACGGCGGTCTACTTCTAACTACCATTTCCTTTACGAAAGACTATATATTTGTATATAAATTACTATTATTTTAATTGTTGTTAATTATATTGGAATTAATTTTTTTCCGTCGAATAAAACCATTAGATTAATTGAATTATATTTGAGAATAAAATTATCTGAGATTATATTTGTTCAAAACTTGCCTTTCATTCTTTCATTTCCATCATGGGATCGATTCTATCGATCGCTAACAAATGGTATCCTAAATAAACAAAGTGTTTGTAATAATTGTGTTAATCGATCGATCAATTATTCAATTAGTGAACAAAGTATTGGTCGAATCGATCGGTTTATTGATGTTATCGCATGGTTGAAGTCATTGAACCTTCAAATTAATTGAATTCAATCGAATTCACTGTTTCTTTCAATTTCTTGACAATTACTTTCTTTCTTTCTATTGATGACAATTGTCTTCATTGAATGGTCGGTCAGTTCGAAGAAAAGTTCCACAAATGGTTAGTTCGGGTATTGATTGATATTCTTTATTCGGTTAATTCAATTAATTCATTACAATTAACACATTCGATAAATAACTTGTAAATTGCAAATAACAAAATGATTTATGAACTTTTTCCAAATATATTTTGTTTGATGTATTTTTGCTTCAATTCGTGGTAAATTTTGTAATCCCGTTCGGAACCAATCTTTAAACAAAAAGATATATGAATTAGACTATAATTTAATGGTAACTAATGCCATGATCCTCACCACCACGTGATCCTTCTCTAATGTAAGACCATTGATGAGAACCGAGTCCATTTCGAATTTGAACAGAATTATGAACATCAGAGCAACCATAACAAAGACCTTGGCCTCGATCACAATGTGCTCGACTGTATTCCTCGGATCCAAACTGAAGTCATTTCCTCTCAATCGCACCGATTCTTTAACATAGATCTCAACCAAAGTTCTAATAGTGTTGTCGTCGGGACAGACGAAAAGTTTTTCACGGTTTTTATAATCGCGACCCCATTCCAGAAGAATAGTTCCGAAGTCAAACCCTCTGAACCCATAACAGGAATACTCGAAATCACACAAAACTATTCCATCGGTTTCAGTGACCATTATATTAGGCCCTCGAAAGTCGATGTGAGTGAATGTGATCGGAGAGTCGATGTCGAGGATAGCCTTCATAAGCCACGGCCAGTCTTTGCCGATATCATTATCATTAATGATGCCATTGGTATCAAACTTTTCAATCGATCGATTATGCCTTTTCTGGCAATAGTCGTATAACCAGTTTCCCGACTTCTTGATCGGCACTTCCATCGTATGAATTCTGGCCAATCGTTTGAAGAGGTCTTCGGCTAGTTTTGGGTCACTTTGTTGTTCCAATCGGAACTGATTGTGCTATAATTGATATATAACTTGGAGTTCAGTCAAAACAAGCAAACGTCAAATACCTTGTAGTACTTCTGAATCAGTCCGCCTTCGAACAGACCATATATTTTAGGTCCCAAACCATTTTCAGATACCATGAGTGCAACGATAGTATCGGTGAGTCGAGTGTCGGTCTCTTTATCTCGATTATTGAAATATTTCTTCTGATAGATTTTGATCGCCAGTTCTTGAGGTTCAGTACAATCACTGATCCGTTTGTCTTCATTTAAGGCACAATAGAAGAGTTGATTAGTGAGACCACCGCCGAGTCTTCGGACTTCTATCTCATCGATGGCAACCTTAAGCCAAACGCCTCCCAAATAATCTTTGCATAACTGAAGACATCGTTGGTTTATATCTTTGGGCGTTTCTCCCCTCTCCAATTTGATCTTGCTATAATCTATCAATGGCTTGTTTTTATCTTCTTCTGCACTCATATTCTTAAAAATATAAATTCAATTTTGGATTTGACCAGATATTGTGCTCAAATATCTAAATTAAAAGTAGTTAAGAATGTTTAAAAATAATTTTGATTAAAAGATTAACTTTAAGTTAATTTTGAAAATTACCTCTGAATTTATATAAACGAGTATTTAATACAAGATTATAATGAAGTCGATTCTGTTGTTAACTAACATTTATAGCCAACAAATTGTTTTAATCATAGATTACAAAACAGTAGAGAATCTCAAAGACATAGCCATCACATGAAGTGATGATAAAAGTCTAATCAATTCCTCGAGATTTTGCTCTAAGAATCGATATTTTTTAACAATTCATTGATTCAGTCATAGACTGATAGTTATTGAAATTTTAATTTTTCAATCCTCTCCAAGAATTAAGAACTTGCTTGAAATAGGAACACCTTGCTCATTGATAATTGCATTAATTGTTTTGTTATTTGTAATATCTGATAAAATAAATAACCCATTGTACTTTGACACTATGGTTAAGCAATGGCATGTTTAGAATCGGGTGACGTCTGTTTCAATTGATATATAGACGTATTTCATAGCATTCAATGTTTCATCAGATAAGATAAGATCTATTAATAACAAGTACTTAAATGAATCGAATTTCCAACGAAATCAAGTACAAACACACTTTATTGTATTCCTCTAATGGGAATGACATTTCAGCAAGATAATTTGAAAATATTCAGTTATCAAGGATTGAATTGCGAAACACTTTATCGTACTTTTATAAGTATTTGAAAATGTGATTCAATTGCTTGATATTTAAGCTGAGAATTAGAAGTTTTGTTCAATTTTCCAAATCTGACAAATATTTCGTTAGAATTAAAAGCAATTTCAAACTAAAATTATGTGCAAATTGTTATTGATTTTGGTCTTTCAAGTTATTGTGAGCTCTCGTGCTATTCAATCAAATGATAGTCCATTAATACTAACGCCTTATATCGAAAACAACAAAACAAGTGAAGCGAAAAGTTTGAGTGAAGTCAAGAATCTGCCGAACAGTCCATCGTTTGAGAGCTATTCCGGGTTTTTCACTGTTGATCGCAAATACAATAGTAATCTATTCTTTTGGTTCTTTCCATCGCAGGTAAGTCTCTATTAGTGGAAGAATTGTATAAAATGTTAAATTTCAGAGAAATCCAAAGACTGCACCCGTTCTGGTCTACTTGGAAGGGGGGCCGGGAGTGTCGTCTTTGTTCTCGGTTTTTGGTTACGATTCGCTTCAGATCGACAAAGACCTCAATCTAACGCTCAGACCCTTTGGTTTAATACAAGAGTTTTCGGTCATATATATCGATAATCCGGTCGGAACGGGATTTAGTTATACCGAAGACGAGAAGGGATTCTCAAACGACGAGAACTCAGTCGCAGATAATTTGTATGAATGTCTAAAACAATTTTATCAGATTTTCAGTGAATATAGAAAAAACCCATTGTATGTCATCGGAGAGTCCTATGGAGGCAAATATGCGCCCGCATTGGGCTATAAACTGATGGTTATGTCCAACAAATCCGATCTCAACTTCAAGGGTATAGCGATCGGCAATGGATGGACGGATCCGATCACTCAAATTGATAATTCAAATACCTTGAAGAGTCTCGGTTTAGTTGATTCACAAGAATACGAATCAATGAGAAGGACATTAGAAGAGGTCAGGCATGCGATCACAACTAAGGACTGGACGAAAGCATTTGAAGTTTACTCTGATTTAAGTAATCAATAATATGAAGTGATTTAACGAAATTGACATTTGATTTAATTAATGTCTAGTTTTCACTCAACCGAACGCAATCAGCCTTTTGACCAATTACACCGGTTATCCCTCGTTTTACAATATCCTCAGATCTTCAGCAACTGCGGCAACTGATATGTACGAAGTGACAAATTTCCCACGATACCTCGCTCTGAACAGCACCCTCGAGGCTCTACATGTGGGCAATCGTGGGTTTTCTTTCTCTAATTCTACTGTTAATCGACACCTGAGGGAAGACTTCATGCAATCAATGGAACCAAACCTGACAGCACTGGTCAGAGACTATAGGGTTCTCTTATATACGGGAAACTTAGATCTCACAGTCAGTGTCGAAGCGACGGTCGGAATGCTCGACAATAAGAGTTAATTAAATTATTCCCATTTTGGAAATTAATTTTGCCATTTGTTTAATAGATTGGAAGTATTGGAAAGACTATTACACAGCGGAAAGAATCATATACAAAGTGTCGGACACCGACCCCGAGATCGCAGGTTATGTGAAAACCTTCGGTAACTTCAGTCACGTTATTGTCCGGAACGCCGGTCATTGCGTTCCGGCCGATCAGCCCCGGGTCGGTCTCGACCTTATGAAGAGATTTGTTTATTCGAAACCATTTACTAATTAAATGTCTAATAAGTTTTAATTTTTGGATTCATTAGATTTTCTAATTTATAAATTACAAAATCAAAACTTATTTCTAATTAAGTTTGAAAAACGAATAAATGATTTAACTGTTTATTAAATACATCGAAGAAATGAAATTCAAATCAAAACAGAAATAATGAT
>JAQGAJ010001300.1:0-10326 GCA_034689365.1 Liebstadia similis
ATTTCTATGAATAAAAATAAACCAGTCAACTTTATATAGTAAACTTCTGTCATTTAATAAATACAAGTCATTAAATATCTTGATTAAAATTGTTGCAAAACTTACAAAAACAAAAATCAAAGAGAAGTTTACCAAAAGTTATAGAAACCAATGTTTGTGTGCAGTCGTGAAGTACTTTCAACTGAAAGGGAAAACACAATATAAACAGTGTTAGAGAGGACTCAGAGGAGTGACCGACAAGTGGTCGGAATCGCATTCAATTGTCAACTGATCCCAACTCTTGGGACGAATATGGCTTTATATACATCTGATTGGAATCCATTGGGAAAAGATATTTATTACCGAAAGTTTGAGTTGAATTCGATGTTATGGACACAAGAAGTGGATTTGAATCAGTGGACGGTCTGTGCGGCGCCTTTCGGTGGTCCTATCGGTAATATATTTGACATTTATCTTCAACCCTCTCATGAATCCATCTTTTGGTCAGCTCTAGTTCGGGACAAGACGTCAAACGCCACCAACACATCCGCCCCTTTAAACCGAACCACCCCGAACCAAACAAATATTTATATCTTCTCTTCTTTGGGAACACTTATATCGACAGTCAAATGGACGGCCAATGAATTGGCACTAATTTCGTGGTCAAATAGAGAAGACCTCCTTTGCATACAAGACGACGGAATTGTCTTCGTTTATGACATTTATGCCAATTTGCAAAATACCTTTACTTTGGATCAGGAGATCCGCGACACCAAAGTCCTCGAGTGTAAGACATTCAATGGTATTCACGGCACCGGTATTGCAGTTTTGACCACTACTTACCGATTCTTCATATTGAATAATATAAGCGAACCAAAGATCAGGAGATTAGCCGAAGTGCCGGGTCTTGTGAAACCTCCTTCGAGTTGGACTGTAGTCGCGGCCAACAACGAGACTCTGGTCATTGTGGCCAAAGATAATGAATTGTATTGTTTGAATGCCAACGACCAGAGCTGTCAACCTCTTAGTCCATCTTTTAGTTCATCATTTACTTCAATCATCGAAATGAGTGTGTCTTTCGATTCGAGTCATATCGCGCTCTTCACAGACACAGGAGTTCTATGGATGGGAACAACTGATAATGACCTTAAGACAAAGTATTGTGAGTTTGAGACTAAAGCTAACAAAGCGAGACCACAACAACTTGAGTGGTGTTCCACTTCTGCTGTGGTCGGTCTCTGGAAGAACATATTGTTAGTGATCGGACCCGAGAAGGATTGGCTCAATTATGTAACGGATGGACCGATTCATTTGGTCCAAGAAGTAGATGGAATTCGAATCATAGGAAATGATACTCAAGAGATGCTCCGAAGAGTGTCCCCCGTAGTGGTCGATATTTTCGGAATTGGTTCGGTCTCTGCGGGCGCTCTATTAGTAGAGGCAAACAAAGAATTTCAAAGACATAGTCATAGAGCAGACGAATATATAAGAATGATAAACGAGAAGAACGAAATGGAGGCCGCGGTCGGACAGTGTATCGAAGCGGCCGGTCATGAATACGGAATCGGAACTCAAAAACTTTTACTCAGAGCCGCGTCTTTCGGTAAATGTTTTGTGCCTCAAATGGATCCGAAGAAGTTCGTCGATATGTGTCAAACATTACGAATTCTGAACGCCATTCGCGGACATTCGATTGGAATTTCCTTAACTTATGATCAGTTGGATCTGTTGACAATACCTGTTTTGATCGATCGTCTTATTCTTCGGCGACACTTTGGTTTGGCCCTAAAAATTGCCGCATATCTGAAACTCCCGGACCAGAGCGGGGCCGCCAGAATCTTAGGCAACTGGGCTTTCATTAAAGTGAAACAAACCTTTTTAGATGACGAGAAGATCGCTGAAGATATCTTCAATAAGTTGGGACATTCGCCGGGAATATCCTATTCTGAAATCGCCAACAAAGCGATCGAATGCGGGCGAACACAACTGGCCATAAAGTTGTTGGACCACGAGTTGCGGTCGAGCCAACAGGTCCCGCTCCTCCTCAAACTCAAACAACACAGACTCGCACTCCAGAGAGCCATAGAAAGTGGTGACACAAACCTGATTCACACAGTTATCATGCGATTGCGGGAAGTGATGGCCGCCGGAGAGTTCTTAATGACAATAAGAGATTATCCGATCGCTTACTCTCTGTTCCAAAAGGTATTCAAATCGATTAAAAATATTCGCATTTCTAAAACCAATCAAACGGATCAGTATTGCAGAGAAGAAGAGAGCGACAAACTGAGAGACCTGTTCTATCAGGAGGACGACCATCAGTCAGAGGCCAACTGTTGGTTGACCAGTAGTCTCAACGCCCCGAACATCACTCAAAAGCAAAGTTATTTGCAATCGGCTTACGATTCGTACCGAAAGGCTCGAAATGATTTCAGTTCATCGATTGTCGACGAAAACATACGATTAATCAAATATCAAATCAGATTAGAAGAAAAGTTTCACCGAAAATATATCGGTCTTTCGTTACATCAGACCATCAGAGAATTGATTAACGATAAAGAATACAAATTGAGTGAAGAACTGAAGAAAGAGTTTAAAGTTCCCGATCGAAGGTATTGGTGGCTAAAAGTGACGGTTTTGAGCCGAATGGGCGAATGGCTCGAACTCGAAAAGTTTAGTAAACTAAAGAAATCTCCGATCGGTTACGAAGTTAGTACTCAAAAGCCTACTATTGTTTGAAACAATTTCGTTTCGATTTAGCCGTTCGTCGATCTTTGTCTCAAACATCACAACCGTTTTGAAGCACAAAAATATTTAACAAAAATTAAAGACGAAAATAGAGTCAAATATTATGTGAAATGCGGGTAAATATCAATCGAAACCAAACCAAACCAACCATTGACTCATTGAATGATCCAATTATTTGTTTCAGTCTTTTAGAAGACGCGACGAAATTCGCTTTCGAAGCCAAAGACATGGAAGCGTTGGAATACGTGAGGAACAGATGCGGTCCGACCAACAGAATACTGAACGAAAAGATCACTGCAATGATCAGTCAATTGAGGCCGAAGTGAATCATTTGAGTCAAATATATCACACAATTTGTGTTTTATTTCGAATAGAGTTATAAATGAGAGTAAATTTAAATTTACATCAAATAAAAGCCAAATTTGTTTAACAGAAATGAATTGAATTGCTTTGCAATGAATACAATAGTATATGACTTAGTTTTAAATAATTATTCGTTAGTTTTTAACCGAAAGTCACAGCGAAAGAGCAAACAAGTGATGAAAATGTCAATTATTAGACCATTTAATTAGATTAAGAGGAATCGCATGAAACGGAAGATTCTTTAGGTTTGTTTACAGACAAACGGTTGAGTCATTGGACTTATGTTTGAGTTATCCTCTAAGCCATGAATTCGGTTCAGATTGGATGGCCGTTCCATCGACTTATCGATAAGAACATCGAAATCTTTTGAAATTCTATTATCACTTTTGTGTATTACAGTCGTCAGCGGAGAGTCGAGAGAGCCGTCGCCCGAATCTCTTTGTGTGACTTTGGGTTCGGTGGCCATCGATGCTATCAAATCGGGATCTAAGGGCTGAGGGGTTGAGCCTGAGATCAAGCTATTAGAAACGGATCTAATGTTTTGTGGATTTTCTCTATCAACAACATTGTTGGCCGAACTTCGAGTGAACGGTTCGTTCTCTTCAACCGAAGACTCTTTATTGACGTTTTTGCGTCTGAAAGCCCAGTCTTTATATGTCTTCAGATGAGTCCACTTAAGAATCTTTGAAAGATTAGAATCGTTATTGTTTTGGCTGCAAATCGTTTCATTTGTTTTCTTTATGTGAGCCGAGCGTCCATTTCCGGCAACATTAGGCTGTTTGGGGATCGCTGTAAAGCCGACCGCGTTCTGAAGGATTGGTATCGGAGTCAAGCCATGACCTGCTCTTCGCGAAACGTTTCGCATCGTTTCATTTGCGTTTCGGTTGAAGATATCGTTTGTTTCGATAACATTAGTCTCATTTGTATTATTGTTTTCGCTATAAATTTCGGTCAGAAGTGAATCGCGATTCGGTTCCTTCATCTGAAACTTGAATCCCTGCTCCAAAAGAACTGATGGTTTGTCATCTGATGACTCCATCATTAGATTCCTTTCGAGACATGGATTCCTCCCCTGATGTGGTTGTAGAGGAAGAGTGACTTTGGGCTGACGGACGAAAGCATTGGCCGCCGAAACGATGTTCTTCTCGAAGTCACTCGAATGCGAATATGAGACCAAATTTTCGGTCAAATTAAATGAATTGTTATTACTATTGATTAGGTTATTGTTCGGGTATTCGAGTCGATTGATGTACCGATTGTTTTGTAAATCATTACTTAGTTTATCGGATGAGTCGAGACTTACTATCAGATTATGATAGCTATTACTTCCGCCTTTGAAGCGGTTCTTCTGATTGTTAATGTTGGCCAATGTGTTCGGCGATTGGGTGGCCATCGAGTAGATGGTGCCGACACAGTTAGACAAGGTTCCATTTTTATATCGTTCCCAGAGGTTCGGTAACTCTAAGAGCCGTTCCTCAACACAGAGAGCTGTGAGCCGGGCCTCTGCGTCGTGATCCCAACAATCCTCGATCGTCTCTTTCAGAGCTCTAATTGCAGGGTTGCTATCCTTCCATAGGTCCGGAAATAGCGGTCGGGCTTTGTTTTTCATGACCAGGACTTGCATTTGCTCGAAGGTCGGGTGAAGACCGATCTCGTGTTCAAATGGTTGCTTATATGCGGGCACTTCGATGCCCTGATACAGATCTGTGCATCGACTGGCGCTCTCCCAAAGAACAAGACCGAGAGCGTAAACATCAATCTGTTTCATCGCTGACTCGCAATCCCTCAGATTGACCGCTCCCTCCAAGATCTCGGGCGCCATATATCGAAGGGTCCCGACATCGTTGAGGGACGCCGTCTGGCAGTCGAAGCGTTCGCCACAAGAGTAATACTCAGAGCCAGAGATGCGAAGTCCGAACTGGAAGTCGCAGACCATACATGAGTGGTCAGCGTTGACCAGTATGTTCCTCGAGCTCAGGTCCCGATGGGATACACAAGGCTTACAATTATCTCCTTTCTTGACTTCGCTGTGCAAATAGGCTAAGCCTTTAGTCGTGGTCTGAATCATACGACATAATGTCAACCAATCGATGGTATTATTGCGCAGATAGTCCTGAAGACATCCTAACTGTGCATAACTGAGAACTAAGTGGTATTCCGGTCGGCCATCAATGGTAACCAACTCTTGAAAGCCGAAGAGTCGCGGCAAACATGGGTTGCAATCCATTAACGGTAATAAATAAATATCTTTTTCGTTGAGGAAGTAGTGCTTATATTGTTGCGCAAACTTCTTAACGGCCACCGTCTTGTCATTTAGAGACGCCTTCCATACCGAGCCATACCTTCCGCGACCTATTTCTTCGATTAATTTCAATTTTTCGAACTCACATAATGGAGAAGAGCTCTGAGATGAAGAAGAATTAGATTCTAATAAATGAAGTGAATCTGCGTTCTTGTGTTTCGGATGGGAACTGATAACGGATGAGGACAGGGCTCGGCAGCAGACGACAACGACACCGAACCCGATGAAAGTGAGACAAATCAGAGCTGCGATGCAGGCGATCACAAGACCCTTGTCTGAAGGGTCGGCCTCTTTATCAAAACTTTTCAATTTTAGTGAATTTCCCGAAATTTCGACGTTAGACGAGACGGCAATTTCGAGATGAGTGGCCTCCGATATGTTAACATTGCACTCGTGGCCGGAACAGCAACAGAACTTCGTGTTGTTTAGAGCCTTCATAGGCGTTGGATATGAATAGCATTGCTCTGCCCGACAGTCGACGTCTGTGGACGCGTCCCAACAACCTATGGATAGACGGGTCAGTGATAGTCACGAATGGACAGACGGGTCAGTGATAGTCACGAATGGACAGACGGGTCAGTGATAGTCACGAATGGACATCTGTTAGAATCAAACTATAGGTCTAATCAATTAGAGACAAACCTTTGGCCAGAATTGTGTATAGACTAGCGTTCATCGGATCGATTGGATTGTATTGCCATAAAGTATAGCAGAAGTTAACGTCATTCTGACATTCTTCCAAGTCTTGGTCGACCCCTTGTGTGCGGCCGGTTGATAGGCCGGTGGCCACAGATCGGGCACTTCTGTCCACTCCAGGCTTAGAATAGGCACAAACCAAGGCTGCGTCGGTCGACTCGTCCAACACAATGGCCAACACTATAGCGGTCAAAGACAAACGCAAATATGGGGGACATTCCATCGCTACCGAGTCTGAAGACCGATCTGTCACTCATTTATGACATCTTTTGTTGAGTTATTGTCAGTTAAGAACCAAATGAAGAACTAAAGCGAAAAGAGTTTGTTGTGATTGAAATGGCTTCGGATGGAAGTGAACTGAAGAGAATCAGTTGTGGATCAGTTGTGGATCAGTCTTTGGTGATAATGATTGAGACAATTGAGGTCATCATAGAAAGGATTGTTCACATAATGGCAATGAACATGGCTTGCGATCCAATCCAAGCGTATTTAGTCTCACACAGAGGTCGGAACAAACCATTAGTTTGTCTCAGACTTAGAGGTATGTCAGCAATGATACCATCACTTCAACACTTGCCGTCCAATCAATACCTCTTTCATGTCTATCGCTTTCCCGACCTCTCATTGGCTGATCATTAGTTGACAACCAATGAGAAGCGAGAGTTGACTCACACGTGATGTGATGTCACAAACGCGACACAAGTCGTGAGGTTGTAGTGAGTGTTGGAGTGTCTGAGACAGAGCTCCGATCGGTTAGGACTGCACTCACTGTCTGTATGTCTGATGTCTGGCAGACAGAGAACACAGACTATGACAACATTGATATGTATTGTGACTGAACTGAAACCAGTGTTGAAAACAAGTCGAGACTAACCTTTGCCTCACTTTCGGATCACTCGGTAGTGGACTATCGGTAATGGACTTCGAGTCAAATGTATATATAGTGTCAATGCTTTTAATATACCTTCAAATATATTACAATTATTGTTAGCCATTCTTCACTTCAATCGTTTATTTGAACAAAATTTTTGGAAAATAGCAACTTTGAAAAATGTGTATCTTGACACTTTACCAAATTGGTCAAACATTAATTACAATACTATTAATAAATTGATTATAATTTATAACTATAACACCTTATTAGAAGACATTATAGACTAACTAAAGATCGAGAGAAGTCGATAAAGAGATCTTCAGCTAATCGTTTGCTTATTTTCATTGTTGAAAAACTATAAAATCAAATGTCGAGACCACTCGAAAGGTCTGATATCGCCATCTCTGACTCGGTTGCGATCGATTCCTATGCCAAGGGATGGCCAATAGTATTGATGGTACTGATAAAATCCCACTAGACATGAAAATTTGGCACATACGCCCTAGAAGAAAATCGAGGGACCACTACTGTCCGCCTCATTTTTCCGTAGGGAACCTGATTTTAACTGGATTTAGCCTTAATTAACGTTAAAGGGAATTAATACCCAATTAAGCTGAATAATCAATAGAAGAGCTTATCATTTTGCTTTTTTAGATTTAGTCAAAACTAAATTAGTATTGGTCACCCTGATACTGACCACTTTAATACAATAAATGTAAATTAGAATGATCTACACTTGAGTAAAGTCAAAAATAAAATATAATAATTTTGTTATTCCTTGAATGTATAATATTATTTTGATATCTATTTATCACTTTTCTATCTTTTTGATATCTAAAAAACACTTCATTTGATAAGAATTTTATGCCAAAGGGAACTAATTTTGTTTTTCGGCACTTATGCCAAATGAAACAAAACTTCACAGTTTAATGCGATTATGTCTTCTGGTATTATGTTTTATGGCACTAATTTCACGAATCCTATTATCTCTAAAATTGGTAATCGATATCAAAGGATTGTTACGTAGAGTAAAGAAATGAATAGATATTATGATATTTATCTTATTGTTTGCCAAATACCATAACAATTAATGGTTTGATTAGTTGACAGAATTGGTTCACATTTATTATCTAACATATAATCAAATATTAATTATTTATAGTAATAATAATAAATTGATATAACATTCTCTAAATATTCGGTAAATTCAACTCAAATGTGAGACTCAATTCATTCCAAGAGTTTTAACATTATATCAATTTTCTCTATAAGAATGAATACCCAATTCATTTTTCTAATTTTAAAAACTTTGAAGTCATATATGAAGTCTTGCAATTAGACTTATATTTTAAGACCCTATAGCAGGGTTGCGCAAGGGGGTATAGCTTAAATACACCCATTAGGAAAAATTTTGACCGAAATACCCCTCTTAGGTTAAAGCCAATATTTGATCCCTTTTCGCCGTTTTTGGCCGCAAATAAGTCGAATTAATTTTCGAGGTGAGGTCAGTTAAGCCCGTGCCACACAATAATCACGTGACTTATGGTCAAACTGTCAATAGAGGGATAGTAACTCTTCAATAATCATTCATTTCCAGAAACGACAAATCAACAATAAATTTGTAGTAAGTTCGAGAAAACACAGGATTATTGAAGAATACAAACCTTATCATAACCATGTTCACTTAAAAACGAACCCTTTGTATTAAAAAACAGTAAAGTGAGTCCGGATTTATAGAGACAGCAAAACAGTAGAGACCTCTCCATTGAAAGCCATCACAATCTGCTGTCTCTATGAATCCGGAACAGCAACCGGACTATATGTTGATTGCTAGCGATTTTTACATTATTCAGACAATTTCAAGATTCAAATGGACGAAAATTAAATTAATATGAGAATGAATTATGTTTGAAAATTATTTCTAATGTCATTCATTTTTAGAAATAACAAATTCAAGTTAAATTGACGTTTATTTTGGTATTGAACTGTTGACCAGAATCTAGTGCATTTGTTGAAATGAGCTAGTCACATTTATTATTACATTTTAAGAAGGAAGGCTCAATTGATTATTCATTTGAATTTTCATATTTATTTAATTTTATATCATGATATTTTTGTATTATTTCAATTTTTGGTCATTTGTATCATTTGCGCAAAGTTTGAAATTGGCAATAAAGTCCGGTTGCTGATACCAAGAAATAATCGTATCAATAGTCATTGTAATTGTGTTCAAACTTTCAAATACTCTAGTATTATTCGCATTCTAACTTTGAGCATGTTAAAGTATTCGTTTGTGTTAAACCTTGAAAAAACAAATTTAATGGAATTATGTCTGAATACCAGAATACCAGACAAGGGTTTTGAAAACAAGTTTTTATTTTTCATAGAATTTCAATTCACAAATGAATAAACACTTTATTTCATTAATAATCAAATATCTATTTTAAAAGAGATATGAATTCATATGTTTTTTGGGTCAAAAATTCATAACATTGTGATTTTTGTCAATTATTTTGTTTCGGTAACGAAACCTTTCTTTGATATATAATTCAAATAATTTTTTATTTAATAAGAACTGAACTTTTATTTGAAAGCGAAAACAAATACTGTTTTTTAAATGAGTTCATATATTCTTTTGAATTGCAGTGAAAATTCATTTAACAATAAAAAGTAAGCCTTAAAAAAGTTAATAAGTTGTGACACTTATTCTCAAATAAGAACTTAATTTGAATAATATTTTTGAATAATATTTGAATAATATTAACGCAAATATTTTTGATTAAAATGTATTATTTGATTCTTATTTATATTAAGAAGTTCTAACTATATTTGCAATAAATCTTTATAAAAGTTTTTTTTTCTTATATAAGAAATAAGGAAACGAGAGATAAAATTAATGTTATCTCTAAATGTAACGAAATGTTATAAATGTATTGACGATATAATATAATTAAATGTAATTATATAAATGTCTCGATTTGTGCAATAAATTCCATTTCTAGTCTAATAAAGTGAATCCCTTCACAAGATTTCGATAATATTTTCAACTTTAAGTGATGAATATTTTGGAAATTGTGAAATAAAATATCGAAATAATCCATCGAATTATTGTCTTTTATAAGTTAATTTACACATCGTTAACATAGATATTGAGGCGGCCTGCCGAAGGATCTGATGACGTCAGTGACGAAGTCAGTGACGTTATGTTAATCAACGGTATAGTTGGCCACTACTTGCAGGTCATGGACCAAGAGTGAGGTTCCGGACATTGAAGGACGCGGGCATGCGACCGTGGACTTCGGTGGACACGAACAGTGGACACGAACAGTGGACACACTTAGTCAAACATTATAAAAACAAAAGG
>JAQGAJ010001301.1:0-10321 GCA_034689365.1 Liebstadia similis
CGCTGAACGGAATGATAACAATAGTTATGTATATATTAAATAAATGTTAATTTCTTTTTACTTACAATTTACTAAAATTAAACTAAAAATAGCTTAAAATTGTTATAAATTCTCCGACGACTGGCTGTCCGGCGAATGTGATGTGCGGTCGGAGCGGTTGGCCCGACGTCTGGCCAGGTCTGAAGTGCCGACCGGGTCTAAGCTGAAGGGCGTCGGCTTATTAATGGCTTCGAAGACGAGACCCATATTGGCTTTGATGACACTCAGCTCCTGATGGCTGAGCGCTGTCTCTGGCAATTGATTCCTGCATTTAATCCATTCGTGATTCAGGACATCGACCGCTCGGTAACGCTTTTTTGGATCGATGTGAAGCATATGTTTAACCAAATCCTAGTTTTCAATTGAAATTAGAAATGGAAACCAAATAAGTATGTGTTGACTCACTTTTGCTGAATTGGAGACATTAACCCAATTACCAGACTTGAGATCGATGTCTCCTTCGCCGATACGGATCAGTATATCATTTGGCGTGTCGTTAGGGCCGTAGGCGAAGGGCGTAACCCTTCAGTTGAAAACAAAGTCAAACAAATGCTAATTAATGCCAAAGAAGTACAAACCCGGCTAACATTGTGTAGAGGAGTACACCCATAGACCAGATATCACAGGCCTCGTCGTATCCTTGCTTTTTGAGGACTTCTGGAGCGACAAAGTTTGCGGTATAACAGGGAGTCATTAGTAAACCGTTTTCTGCTCTCATTTGTTTAGTGAAACCGAAATCACAGATACGTATCGACGAGGGATTGCCTGAGTTGTCGGCGTAGAGGATATTCGATGGCTTAAGGTCTCGATGAACGACCTTTTGAGACAATTAGCAATTAGTTGAGATAAAAATCTTTTTCCAATAAGAATTACCCCATTTTCGTGAAGGAATTTAATCGTATTTGCGATCACTTCGAGAACAGCACTCGCCTCGCGTTCATTGAAGTACTTTTGATTAAGAATTTTGTCCAACAGTTCCCCTCCAGTCAGTAGATCCATGAATAGGTAGACATTAGTCGTGTCTTCGTAGACGTCGTGAAGTGTAACGATGTTTGAGTGTTGACTATACCGCAAGAGAACGGCCACCTCTTCAGAGCAGTCGCGCTTCGATTTGTCGATTATCTGAAAAAACCAATCGTTATTTACGGCCAGACTCGGGCTGACATACCTTAACGGCGTATTGTTTTCCGGTCTCTTTGTGGACACATCTTCGGCAACAAGAGAAGGAACCCCTTCCGAGCTCTTCGAAGAAGTCGTAGTCATTAAGTGATCGTTCTTTACATTTAGTGATATTCCGAAAAAGCATTTTCGATACGAATTGTGAAGTATTGGCCGTTTCGGGACTGTTTGTGATATTAGTGTTGTTCTCATTGTTTTCAAACCCGAAAAGGTTTGGCGCAACAAAACTAAACCCACGAAAGAGTTCGTGTGCGTTAGCACTGGGAGGAACTCCTGGAGAGTCTGACGATAAACGATTAGATCATTAGATCACTTCAAGCATTCAGAGATTAGACTAACCTTCCGGTGCTTTTGTGGTAAACTCTTTATCAAAATAAAACAGATTATCGTTTCGATTGATGGCAGGTATGAAAGGAGGGGTTATTTCTTTGTTAAATAGTTTCTCGAAATCTATTGTCGCAAAGAACTGATGACTTTTGATCTCATTTCCGGCTTCAGGACCGGAACCTAAACGGTTGACCGGATTTCGTTTGAAGAGACATCGGAGAAGACTCTGCGCTTCGGGACTCAAGTACTGAGGCATACATAGCTTGGCTCTAATGGAAGAGATGGTCGAAAACGATTAATAACTCCAAGACTAATATCATAACAAACTTCATGATCTGCTGCATTGTGTCCTTTCGATTGGCCCCTTGGAAGGGAAGGACTCCGGTCAGCATCTCAAACATGAGAACCCCGAATGACCACCAGTCGACTGCTGTCGTGTGACCCTTACGACTGATTATTTCGGGCGCCATATACTCAACGGTTCCGCAAAAAGAGAATGACTTCTCATTGTTTAGCGACTCTTTGCTCAAACCAAAGTCGGTTAGACTGATATGTCCTGAAGAGTCGAGAAGAATGTTTTCCGGCTTTAGATCTCTATAAATGATGCCTAAAGTGTGCAAATGATCCAAAGCCAGAGCCAATTCGGCCAAATAAAACTTAACGTCTTCTTCGGTGAACATCACCTGAAATATGGATAAATGAATATCATTTGATTGAAACACAATTCGATTACCTCTTTATTAAGACGAGTGAATAGATCTCCGCCTCTGAGAAAATCCAGAACTAAATAGAGTTTGCCTTCAGTCTGAAAAGCTATCATTTTTTTTGCAATAAAAAAGTAAATATTAGATCGAGATTTGAATAAATCAAATATTGATTACCATAATTGAGTTTTACGATGAATGGATGGCTTACTTCAGCCAAGATATCCCTTTCCATTTTGCTTCGGACCCGATCGCGGACTAAATGTCGGTTTTGGAATATATTTAACTTTTATGAGAAACTAATGGAATAAATATAGAAATTACGAAACTCTTGGATAAAATGTATTTCATATATAAATAATATAAAGATATATAAATAAGAGTTAAAAAATAAAACAAAACGAACAAATATTATGTTATGTGATCTCAAAAGTCGGAGAAATGTTTGGATCGATTTATATTTGCATTTTGCAGATAGAGTTGTAATTAACATATAATTATAGTCTATTTTCACTGATTGTAATGCAATTACTGTTTAATGAGCACAAAAAGACAAAAGTATGCAAAAGAGTGGCCACACCTTTAAGAGTGGCCTTCCGGAGGACTTTCATCGCGTACAAGTTGTTGGCGTCGGGACCGATCACCTTTTTGACCAGAAACACTTTGCCGAACGAGCCCTCGCCCAACACTCTGAGTAGTGTGAAATGGCTCGGGTCGGCCGTCGGAGAGCCTTCTTTGGTAACACTCGTCACTTCAATCTCTTGGACCGAATTCTCGCGACTGCTTTCGACATCCATTTTCGACATCTTTCCGATCAATAAATAAAATTAAATTTATATTTCAAACAAAATCACATTAAAGCTAAAGAGTTCTTCACTTATAGTCTATAGTGGTTTTGAAATATTCAAATTGAAAATACATAACAAAACAAAAAAGGATTTTCTCTATAACAGGGTTTAAGAGGATTTGGACTTTTGGTAAAAATGAGAGCTTCTCTTGAAATGGATTTTCTAAATCAAAATTAAATTCAATCGAATAAAATCTAAAATAACACTCAAGTGATGCCAAAAATTGACTTTTAATGACTATTGAATCCCAGTTTAGTCTTAACTCATTCATAATTCAGGAAACGTTTCCACAGAAGTCTCAATCAATTGGTTTTGATTATTCTTCAAACTTTACGTTTACCTCGAGATCTATGGGTTTTGATAACTAAGGACACAATATTTTCAATCATTACTCAAATTTGTTAAAATTTGTTTAAAATTTTCAAACCATTCAGTCTTTTAGTCATTTGTAGCGACTTTTGACACGATTTTTGTTTCGGAAATACAGTCAAAAAATGATGAATTGATTCAAACATTTAAAACTATAGTCGACTAATGAATGAGTTGTTTGAATGAGAGCTAACAAAAAGTGTTAAAACAATTGAATGAATTGATTGTCGCTTTGATTGATATCTTTCAGCAAATATTTTCATTTAAAATGAGTTCAAAAGACAAAAAACTGTTTGTTAACCACAATCGACATACGTTCTCGTCGTCGATGGGCTGTCCATCGGCTGTGGTGTCACCGACGGGGACCTCCTCTGGACTGGGCGTCGATGTAATCATCTGTAATGAGATAATTGGTTTGAGTGGTGATCGTTGAGGTCAGACCACATACTTGGCCTCCTTTATCGGCGCCACTCCACGGGACGACCAGATTGGCCAAAGGCATGGTTCGGGAGGTGTGAAGAGTGGTCTTCGGCACTGATTTGATTGTAATTAACGAAACACTGTTTTCCTGTTTTGGCACTCAATCCGAGTCATAGATAATAAGGGAAACGCTTTTTGTTTATTATTTCTCTGATTTTGTGTTGACTTTTGATTCAATAATAACAAACATTTAATTGCTTTCAATTGAGAGCTTATGTCCGGAACTGAAGACAAACCAATTTAATTGATATTAGGATTGAATTTGAGTCAGAAATCAATTAAATTGATTACAAAAAACTGGATTTAATTGTAATAAAGTGTTTGAAGTGAAGCACAAAATGATAACAAAATGTCAAACCTTTTCATATATCACGTTATCGTCAAAACCAAACCCTTTTTGTCATTTCAGTCAAAGAAAGCAATTCTTTCATCGATTCTCTAAATATTTACAGAATTCCCAGAATTTTATGACTATTTTTATTACTTTAATCATCGCTTTCAATGTCTTTCGAGACAAATGAATAACAGTTTGGTTACGATCGCTGATAAATGTCTCGATTGAGTCTCGATTTAGACTATATTTAGTCTATTTTCAGTCTATCATGGGAATCAAGACATGGGCAAAGCTCTACCTACACTTCAGCCATGCTCTTAAGCTTTGCCTTATTATTAACATATTAATTATCAAGATTAAACTTATGATTTACACGATTTAGAAGGGCTTAAGAGAGCTCTTATAATGTAATTTCGACCATAAAATTGTAAAATAGCCGAAAAAGTGATCACAAATTGATCGAACACTCAATCAAAACACGAAAACTTATCTGACATTTGATATCCTCTCGATTCAGTTTAATTGCTCGCTATTAATATGAATTATTGCCATAAATTTAATGATTTTAGGCCAATATTGCATAATAAAACTTGAGATGGTATGGAAATAATTTGATGAATCAAATATTGAAATGGTGATTACTTATTTGCATGATTAAACGCATAAACAGACATATTTCATCTTATAATCGCCAATAATGACCAAAAATAATTGTTACCTTCAATATTCTGCACAACAGTTGTCAGATAAATATTTCCAAACACGACAATTCGAGTAAAATCGAGTACAACTTAATCGCGATTTTGAAGATTTATTTTTTCAGCTGAACTAACACTATATTTACAAAGCATTCAAAGTTTTGGTTTATTTCGTTCAAACATTTAGATTTATAACTCAATTATAATTCGTATTATGTTTTTGTTATTCAATTCTCTTTTGAAATATTTTGCAAATCAAAATGTTTTCATTCGGAAAATTCCAGACTTTGCATGAAATTAAATTCGGAGCCCATTATGAAAATAACGGACAATTTAATGGCAGTAAAAGGATTATAGAATCGTCTCAAACCTCTTGACTATTCTCTAAATTTAAATTTAAATAATCAATATCTGTAACCTTAGATCTTATCGGATGAAAATCATTTCAAAATATTGATGATTCTTAATCCAATTAGTAATTTATGAGAAGAAAATCTAATTTTCAGTAAAGATGTTCACTTAAAATGCATAAAATAGATGAGTTAATAATGAAATTTGAAAAAATATCGTCTTTTGATACCAGTGCTTGGTGTTTATTGATATATCAAGCTTTCCTTATTGGCCTTGGTAATGGTGGTAAAATTATTATTACCAGCTTTTATGATAATATTTATATTAATGGCCAGAATATGCATGATTAATTATTGGCATTGATGTCCATTAATATTCCATCAACTTATGACTTAGATTATGAAAGACTTGTAATTATGTAATCCTAAAATATGACCAAGGCAAATTGTCTAATAGAGATAACCTTCAAACTTTATCATCTTTTGAATATTTGACCTTCAAATAAATGATAGACAAAATTCGATCCCTGAGAAGAAAAGGTGTCTTAATCTTTCATCTGGAGGCTTTGTTTACTTGACCAAGGTAATTCTAATAATTATTAGGCCATCTCTATTTACAACGGAATGTTACAGATATTTATCAGTTTTAATTAAAGATAATTATCTTATTTACTCACTTAAATAGGATTAAATGAGATTCTACATTGAATTTTCAAATGTAATAATGGGCTGACAATAAGTGATTAATAGAATCGATTAAATTAAATTGAATACCAGTTTAGAGTATATTAATGACGACTGGGTTTAATGGGTTCTGATAAGAAGTTTAACATATGTTTGGTTAAGGGAACAGATATCGGCCTTGATTTGGACACTCAGGCAGTTGTTCTTCAGATGATAATCGATTGACAAAAGGAATGAGTAGTTCTTGCATAATATTTTCTAAACTAATGAGAGAAATATTCAAAAATGCTGTCATTTGGTCAAAGAAAAAGAAAAAACAGACCTTAAGTGCAAAATAATTGAGACGAGGTTAAGATCGTTAACCGTCGAAGAATATGAGAAACGGTTAGATTTCGAATAAAAACGAAATTTTATTGAAAGTACTGAACCGTTCGGTTCGAGAGTTAATAATCGAAAGACGAATACGAAAGGAATCGAGAATTTAAATATAGTTAAAACAATACGCGTTAAGCGCGTGAGTGATCGAGACCTAGAAAGGGTCTCATTCGCCGGGGGCCGAAAAGGCGTGACCGCACGGGAAGTGATCACTCGATGGACGTCTCGTTAGCCATAATCGAGGTTTGAGTCGACCAAAAGGTGACGAATAGCTATGACCGAAGCGGTTGGATTCGATCTTCGAGTTGAACGTCCATAAGTCGAGTCCTTTCGATGTGTTGGACTTGTGGTCGATATCGAGGTTCGAATAGTCAGCTGAAAGTGACTTCGATTGCGATTTTCGGGAGGTTTGACGTCTATATCGGCGATAGAGTCGAGTCGAGGGTTTGTTACCGATAGTCGTGCCGTCTATACAAACGAATTGAACGTAATGTTCGTAAACATTGTTTGCTTTGACTGACGACTCGTTTTCGTCTCGTAAGAGATCTATCGTTAGTGTAAACGAATGATCGGTCGGTTCCCTAAGAACTTCGGTGTTCTCGAGGTCGTGATGAGCGTAGGAATGGCTCTCGTGTTCGCTGATGTCGTAGATTACGTTCTGAGCGATGAGAACGGGCGAAGAATTGTCTTCTGACGAGGACTTCGATGAAATGCGATTCATATCGAGTTCATCGACCTTTACGTTAGAATTCACGTGACTTCCGTTGTTTATCGACTCGTTGTCGGTCTGTGTTCCACGTGTTTGAGTCGTAGCGGTTCTTCTGGTCGTTTCTTCCGTTTGTGTCGACTTTTCGTGACTCTCGGAGATCAGACCGAAGGGTGGATCTCGAGTACGAGTTGCGGTGACCTGTGATGTGGCGGTGCGAACCGTACTTTGATCTGAATCGGGATTCGATCGGTTTATATCGCGTATACGTTCGTAGTGCTTGAAAGCATTCGCGAAGGCGTTGAATCGATTCGGTAAGTACTCGAAGACGTCGTCTTGAGTGACCACTGACATCGATTCGATGGGTTCGAAGTACGAAGATATCGGTGCGATAGGTCTTGAATTTGATGTCGGAAACGAGAGATCGATCTTTAGTTTGAATGCGAGCCCTGCGTCGAGGCCTAAAAGCATGTCAAACGCGAGGTTCGGTAACACGTGTATCGGGAAACGAAGAGTTTGATTGCCGATCTGTAGTCGAGGTTTGACACATCCGAGTGTTGATGAGTGTCCGTCTACGTGTCGTATCGATGTTTTCGTCCACGGATCTGGTCGTAGACCTGCTCTGCGCGCTGCGGCGGCTGACATGCAAGTGATCTTAGATCCGGTATCGATGAACGCTCTGAAGGAAGTGTTGTCCACTTTCACGTCGTAATACACGTATTCGATCGTTTGAACAGCGTTTTCTCCATTCGTATTGGAGTCGGTCTCTTGAGTTCGGGTTTGAATTCGTGGACATTGGCGTTTCCAATGCATCGAAGTTTCTCCGTGTCGTAGGCATTCGGGACATGGAGTCGAAGGCGTGTCCGATTGACTCTTGTAGTCCTTTGAGTAACGGTTTCGAAATTTCGGTCGGGTTTTGTTCGTTATCGGGTCGTCATCGTCTGCATAGAAAGTAGACTCAGACTTACCGAAACGTTTAGCGTTTGTTTGCTCGAGTAGTAGAGCGATCTCTAACCACTCGGCCGGTGTTTTCGGTTTCTGTGAAGCGATGTGCGATCGGTACGAGTCAGGCATCCCTTTGTTGAGGAGTGCGACCTGTATCGCGTTGGAAGCGCCGGATTGGACAAGAAGTCGTCTCTTTTCGTTATAGTACGTCGAAACAGTCTCACGGCTCGAAAGCTTGCGGTCGGTTGCCTCTACTATCGGGTTCGCAATCGATAGACCAAAACGAGCGATCATTCGGTTTCGTGTTTCGGTCCAAGAGATTGTTTGGATGTCCGGAACGATTTCGAGACTAAACCAAGAGATAGCTTCTTCTGCGAGATGTCGAGGAAGCGCTCGAAGCTTCTGACGGTCTGACCAGTCGATGGTCACGGCCTCGAAGACATCTAACCATTCTTTGATCGTTGCGGTGAACGAAGATCCGGTGTACTTTTCACACACAAGCGGTACGGCTCTCGGAGTGAAGACATCAGTGTCTGTCCACTCGATCGGGTTTCGGGTCGGTTGGGATTCAAATCTGTTTTCAACGGTTCGATCGAACGTTGGATTTTGAATTTGAATCCTTCGGTTAACCGTTTCGTTTCGGTTTCGACCGTTGGGTTCAACAATGGATTGGATTTGAACGCCTCGCGGTCTAACGGATTCAACGGTTTCGGGAATCGTTCGATTGATTGAAGAACTGATTCTTCGGTCGATTTCTTCGGTTAAATCGGTTCTGAACTCAGCGAAGAGCTCTCGGATAGTCCTCAAGTCGAGAGGTCGGTGTTCGGAAGTGTCTGTCGGCTCCCGCGCCGCTTCATTCGAGACATCGGTGTCGAAGTCGTTTCGTTGCATCCGTGAAGTCTGCGGTCGATTAGTGGTCGGGTTAGCCCTCGTTGGCTCTGTTCGGGTAACCACTCGTTCGTTCGTTCGGTCGATGTCAGCACTGCGAGACCTGCGGTGGTCTTCAGAGAGTCGAGTCGTTCGCCCTCTCGTTATCATCAGTACTGTCGAGTCGTCGCTCTTTAAGAAGAGTTACAGTCGTTCGTAGGTTCGGATCGGTTTAAGACTGCGCCAATTGAGACGATTAAGATCGTTAACCGTCGAAGAATATGAGAAAACGGTTAGGTTTCGAATAAAAACGAAATTTTATTGAAAAGTACTGAACCGTTCGGTTCGAGAGTTAGTAATCGAAAGCCGAATACGAAAGGAATCGAGAATTTAAATAGTCGTAAAACAATACGCGTTAAGCGCGTGAGTGATCGAGACCTAGAAAGGGTCTCAATATCATGCTTTAAATGTATTAATATTTTTTTGTATTGAATTTCACTGATATTTCCCATATATTTGTGTTTTCATATGTTTTAAACCTTTTTGGCGTAAAATCTTGAATATATTCTAGAAATACACTAAATTTATTATTTTAATCAACGTTTACGAAGATTTTTTCGTTCGGACCTCAACAAGTATTTCGGTCCAAAATTTTCGATGAGGTTGTGTTATATACACCTATTCTGTGCATTCATGGCTTAAACATTATCTCAAAGTTAGTTAAACTAAACTCAAGAATCAATCGTTCGCTCATTTATTGCTATCTCTTCAAAATTATTTTTGTCTAATATTTTAATATTTACTTTCTTTGAATTCAAATGATATATAAAATAATAAACTATTTGTTTATTTCTATACAAAATCTCTCGGTATTTGAATCATTGATAATTAATAAGTGATCGATATTTTTAATCAATTTTATCCACAATGGGTTAAATATTATTATTCCATAAACTCTTGAGTATTGCCGGTTGTGAATCCATCCCATGATGCGAACGATAATTCCCTCTGAATTTATTCATTTGCGTCCAGATTTTTAAAAATGTTCAATTCTTTTGGTCAGAATTGGTGGCGAAATACTCGGATTTTCAAAAGCAGTCAATCACTGAAATCGCAATGAATTTCAATTCGAATCATATTAAACGACAGATCATTGAATGTTAAAGAAAAATACTCAAAGAGAATGAGAATTTGAATTACGATCTTAGAAGTGATCCCTCTTTTGACCACAGGTTTGAAAATCCATCACTTGTTTAGAATTATTCTATTAATTGTTGTAATCATTTGTACTCAATATTGGACATCAATTACTGACTTAACTGCAATCATAATTAGAAGATCTGAACCAAAATATCTTCCATAAGACTAAAAATTGGGTCGAAAATGGAAATCTTCCCACTTTTGGGAAGATAAAAG
>JAQGAJ010001302.1:0-10320 GCA_034689365.1 Liebstadia similis
AAGTAATTCTAGACCCCAATACAACTATTTACTCGTTCAAGGGGCTAAACAAGCAAACACCGTGAGTGAAAATACCACAGAAAAACTCACCTCTTCTGAAACCAAAGAGGAGGAGACAGATGTTGGCAAACTCTGTAATCTGGTTGAGAAACTGGTTAGCAATATGTCTAAACAAAGACCCAGAATTAACCAGACTCAGAACCAGAACAATTCTGGTAGGAGTAGTAATTTCAACCCCAGAACAGTGGATGGCAGACCTATCTGCCGCTACTGCGGAATACCAGGACATTACCAGAACGTCTGCCGAAAAAAGAATGCTAACTCTTCACAAACCCAGAACAACACAAATCAGAACAACACGACTCAGAATGTCCAGAACCCAAACCAGCACAACACAAACAATAACTCAATAGAATTGAATGAAAACGGCGAACCCGTTCAGGGAAACGGGGTCGAGCGGCGCTAGACGCCGCTAATGTCTATTGTAACCTCAATCTCAATGCCAAGTTACTAACCGTAACGGGTTTTTTGGATAAGTGTAAATTTGAAATGATTATCGATACCGGCTCTTCCATTTCAATCATTAACCGTTCAATTGTAAATAAGTTAAATGGTGTGCCGATAGAATCCGCAACAACCCCATTACTGAGATTGGCTAACAATACAGTGATGTGCCCATACGGCAGTATAACTGTAAATATAGAAATTGAGGACAAAGTGTACAGAACAAAACTTTACATTTATGAAAATTTGCCATTTGATGTATTATTGGGTTTGGACTTTTGTAAATTGTCAAAATTGTCTATAAATTTTGATAAGCTTACACACGAGACCCAAACAAATGAAGAGTTACCCTTCTTTTACAATGAAATTGAAGAGGAAGCCGATTTTAGAGTTTTTGTTAAAGAGGACACAATTATGTTTCCCGGAACAGGAATGTTTGTAGAAATGGGTTCAAGTTCCCCATTTCCCGTAGAATTCCTCTTTACGGCAAGTATTCTCTTCAATGTTCGTTCCCCACTGATGATAAGTGACAGTATCAACAATGGATTTGGCGACAAAGCCTATTTATTCGTTACCAATCCATCGAAAACTTCAATAGTTTTGAGAAAGAATACAAGGGTTGGAGTTTTTGAGAACCTCAGTGAAAGTCAAAACTTATATAAAATTATAGAAGTAGAGGAGAGTGATCTCTCAGAGAGACCACTTCTGGATGAATACCTAGCTGAACAAATAGGTATTGTGAGAGATATTGATTTCAATATTGGACCAGAACTTTCAGCAGCTCAAAAACAACAGCTCATTGGATTTCTTAAAAATTATTCGAATATTTTTGCGACAAATTTAAAAGAACTAAAAAGGACAAATTTAGCGACTCATAAGATAAGAACTATAGATCATGAGCCGATATCGAAAGGCCCGTACAGAGCTTCTCCTAAGGAGCGTCAGGCTATTGAGTCTCAGATAAAAGAAATGTTAGATGCAGGTATTATCAGAGAATCAGTTAGCCCATATTCATCGCCTGTTGTGATGGTGGCGAAA
Source organism: Liebstadia similis (assembly GCA_034689365.1). Classification (NCBI taxonomy): domain Eukaryota; kingdom Metazoa; phylum Arthropoda; class Arachnida; order Sarcoptiformes; family Liebstadiidae; genus Liebstadia; species Liebstadia similis. The sequence goes on from JAQGAJ010001302.1 coordinate 1,543, forward strand.
GCTAACGGGAAGCTCAGATTTTGCGTAGACTATCGGGGACTCAATGTTGTGACAATCAAAGACTCATACCCAATGCCAAGAGTCGACGATTTAATGTCGGCTTTCAATGGGGCACAGTTATTTTCAACTCTTGATATGGCCAGTGGCTATTGGCAAATACCGGTGGCAGAAGAAGATATAGAAAAGACCGCATTTATAACCCATCAAGGACTCTTCGAATTCGAAGTTGCTCCCTTCGGCTTAACCACTGTACCAGAAACCTACCAAAGAATGATCGATAAGCTAATCGCAGGTCTAAAATATACCATTTGTGTCGGATATCTCGATGACATCATTATCTGGAGCAAAGATTTCGAACAACACCTCGCAAGGTTAGAAATGGTTTTCTCTAGAATCGAACGAGGTAACCTTCGTCTTCAACCTGAAAAATGCCACTTCTGCAGAGAAGAGATCCGATATCTGGCATGGATGGTGAATAAACACGGGAGGTTTCCCGTGGATGAACGGGTTCTAGCAGTAAAGAATTTCCCGCGACCTCAAACCAGAAGAGATGTCAAATCGTTTCTAGGGATGGTGGGTTACTACCGTGATTCAATTCCCGATCTGGCTGCAATTGCCAATCCGTTGTATAGACTACAGAGTGAAAAATACAAATATAATTGGACGGAAGTTGAAGAAGCTGCTTTTATTGAGCTGAAACAACGTCTCATAACCGCACCAGTTTTAGTTCACTACGATCCTGATAAACCGATCCGAATCCATACTGATGCGAGCTACGAAGGGATTGGATATGTTTTATGTCATCTTATTGAAGGAAAAGAACACCCTTTCAAATACGGTAGTCGAACAATAAGTCAATGCGAAGAAAATTACACCGTGACTGAACTCGAGTGTTTGGCTGTCGTCTACGCCGTGAAAACTAACCGACACTATCTCCTAGGACTCAAATTCGAAATAGTCACCGACCATCATTCCTTATGTTGGATACTAAAAGCCAAAGATCCTTGCGCCCGTGTGTGCCGTTGGGTTATCAAATTAAATGAGTTTGACTTTAAAATCATTTATAAAAGTGGTTCAGCTCATTTAGACGCTGATGCTCTGAGCCGAGCCCCATTGAAAGACTCTGCACAATATGTAGAAGAAGACATACCAATGCTAAATAACAGTGATTTAAACATATCCGAGTTACAATCTCTTGACGAATGGTGCCGTAAAATTAAAGATAAAATACAAACGTCACAAGAATCTGGCCCCAGAATTGGCGGTAAAGAATATATATCGCAAGACGGAGTTGTTTTTCGGATAATCGATAATGGTGAAATGAAAGTTAAACAACTTCTGGTTCCAAAAGAATTGAGGAAAGAAGTTCTCTATAGTTTACATGATGATCCCATGTCAGGCCATCTTGGGGTCATCAAAACATACGATAAGCTGAGACGGCGTTTCTATTGGCCGCATATGTTCAAGTCGGTCCAAAGATATGTGGGCAGATGTCTTGATTGTCAAACAAAGAAACCCCCGATAGGTCGTAGTTACGGTTTGGGACAAATTCCCGAGACAGCCGATAGACCTCTAAAGAGGCTCGGGTGTGATCTACTGGGAAGGTTCCCGAAATCCGACGATGAAAATCGGTATATCGTGGTGTGCACTGACCATTGCACACGCTATGCTATCACGGGGGCTTTGACAGATATGAAAGCGGAAACCGTGGCTAGGTTTCTTGTCAAGAATGTTATTCTTATATTTGGGTTATTAACAGATCAAGGCTCACAGTTCACATCCTTTCTCATGAGTGAGTTATTATTATTGACTGAAACAAAGCATATCAGAACCACGAGTTATCACCCTCAGACGAACTCGATTGTTGAAAACTTCAACAAAACGTTGGCAACTATGTTATCGATGTATTGTAACACTGACCAGAAGAATTGGGATGTATCACTCCCATATGTTACCTGGGCTTACAATACATCAGTTCACGAATCCTCTCATTATAGTCCGTATTATCTCCTGTTTGGTCGAGAACCAAGATTAATTATTGACAGTGTTTTGAATAACCCTATCAGTGAGCCATTGTGCACAGAGTTCGCCGATAGGATGTCGGATAGTAGAGCCCTGGCCAGGGAATTTATTAGAGACATACAGATGAAGAATAAGTTTTATTACGACAAGAACAAGCGGAACGATATGTTCCAAGTTGGAGATAAAGTTATGGTATACACACCCACCCGTAAGGTCGGGAAAAGCCCAAAATTTATACACGCATATTATGGCCCCTTTACTGTTCTAGAAATTAAAGGGCCCGTTGATGTGAAAGTACAAGACAATGAGAAAAAGAGAATAGAAGTCGTTCACGTGAACAGATTGAAGAAGTATACCGATGAAATAGATGAAAATATTGATGAAAGACCTGGAACTAGTAAAACTCCAGATAACCCCATTTCGATTGAGGAAATTAATAGCTTGCCAACAAGAGATAGCAAAACAAGCATTTTAAAAGACACCGGAAATGTGTCTAAGAAAAGTAAGACATCAAAAACTGTTAGATTTAATATTCCCAAAAAGCTGGGTTTAAAACGGAAGGGTGAGAAACAGATCAGAACTGAAGCGATAAGGAAATCTCAGAGGGCCACTCGACCGCCGAACAAATTCGGCTACGAATAGTATTACATTAATGATTAAAATAAAGGTAATTTGAAGCCTTGCAAGAATGCTTAAATAAGACTACTTGTAAAATACGATTTGTTGAAGTAAATAACTCTTCAAATGAATGAAACATCACAAGCATTAAAGACAGATTTTGAACAAATGTCCTAACCAAAATCACTGGATGCACTAATAATTACTATATAAGTAGTGTATTTGAATATAATAATTGAACGCAAAGTGTAAAGACAATGGAGGTGTGGCTGGGCGAATAATACTCAAGTGACAAACGATCTCTCATCATCTCATCTCTCAAGAATACTCTCTCTCCCTCTCAACATCCCTGTTCCCTAACGATATAGTGTGTTATTAAAACGTGCATACCTTTGGTATCTAATAATATGTTTCGTGTGGAAATACTTTAAGTGATGTGGGAAAGGAGATGGAGATCAACAGCCGCGATCTCCATCCGTCGACTGCTGTATGGGTCGAATGGATGGGACTAACCTCCCATCCAGACCCATCAGCAGTCTTGAGAATGAGGACGTACTAATGACGGAGGTCAATGACCCCCCCCCGTAGGGCCTATACAAAAAAAATTTTGCGAAGGCCTTCCTTCCCCCCCAGGCCAGGGGCCGACTTTTCCCCGGCCTGAGGGGCCCCCCCTGGATCCACCTCTCCCAACACCACCCTCTCAACGCCACTTGTCTCTTCAGTCACGACCGCGGCATGTCGTGCCTGGTCGGTTAGGCTCTCCCTAACCCGAACACTCCCCAGACAACCAAACAGATTGAAGGCCACCTGGATCGACGTGTTCCCCGTTAACTACACCATTGGAACCCACCAATGGCCACGTTCACCCAACCACCCCCCCTTATTGTGAACGTCATTCAAACTCAACCCATCTCATCTCTCATCTCTCATCTCTCATCTCCCATCTCCCATCTCCCATCTCTCATCCCTCATCCCTCATCTCTCATCCGACCTATTCTTACCACAGTTTGAATAACTCCATAGGGTCAGAGGGAACGCGTGTTCTTGTGAATAGTGTAATAAATAATCGAATAATCATTTATTAAGGAAAAACACACAAAAAAAAATCTCAAAAAGTCCCTTTCAGGACATGAAAAAAACCATAAAAATTAGAATTAGAAATGAAACTCAATTCGGATTTCATTGTTTGCCTCATCGTAATGAGGAACTTTGTTTACGTGATCCTTCAGTATATACTTCCGATTATGTCCAGGTGTGAGTGTGGCTCCACAAATGGGACAACACCGTGAATGTTCAAGCCAAAAGAAGAAGTGATGAATCCCTTCACCAGAAAGTCCTAAATAAGACGATTCCTGAAAGGCTCGGAATAGAGCATTGTGTCGCTCAACAGGAAGTGTTCCGGCGATCAGTTCTTCTTCATGGGAATTCAACTCAGTGAGAGCGCCCGGCACTCCAATGAAGTTTACACCTACTTCGAACTAAAAGAATTAATAGAATCCCAAACACACCAGTAAACCTTACCACTTTGTGTTTATTAATGAGTGTTTGAGCCATACATCGTTCGAGAGACCAACTCCTTCTCACCTGACCACCCCGGCCAACGCCTCTCCCTCCTCGAGCCCTATTCCCGCGAGTTCTCGTGGCTCCTCTTCCCCTCTAAGCCTAAGAGGACTCGTATTAGGCATAACTTTCCCTCTTGGCCTCCGGACTGGAGGTGACGGAAAGCCTTCACTTGAGGAAGAACCTCTCTGACGCTTTGTGAGACGGGTGTCTAACTGAAGATCATTTCCAGAGTATGACGGAGAACTCTGACGGGAGTTTCTATGCCCAGCCCTTTCTTCATGGTCATCGCCATCCCCAAGCATGGGATCATCTACGAGTGTATCACCACTTGCGTCGTTTATGTTCAGGTCAACTCTTCGTTCCTCGTCAGAACGCGGTCCCGAGTTCACAGCATTGCCCGCAGGGTCAGGGTCGAACAATCCACAAATGACTAAATAAGAGCGTTTAACAAAAAAAAAAAAAAACTGGACACTGGAAACTTACGCATAATCTTTGACTTTTTCGAGTTGGTGGTCACGACTTTCAAGGTCCAACTTGAGGACGCTCAACTCTTTTGTCAAATTTTCAACTTTTGTATTGAGCTCATCAACTCTCACTTTCTCCTGATCAGCTCGATCCCTCTCATTATTGGCCAAAGTTGCCCCGATGGTGGACTGTCTAAACCAATGATCAGCTCTCTCTTTGGCTTCTTCTTCCTTTTGTTTGGCGATGTTCAACTCTTCCCGTAGAACATCACATGTGGAACATTCTTGCTCCAAGTGTCCGACTGACGGGATCTGACGGGGAAAACGTTATAAAATTCGTTCTGTATTTTTTATATGCTGAGCACGACTCACCACCGACTGAAAAGCCGTGAATAAAGGACGAAGGCGTTCTTCCACCCGTTGGTCAACAATCGCAGTGACGTCTTGAGTGGATATAGTTTGGCCCCCGTCAGATAAGTCGACGGCAGAGCCCGTCAAACTAACAGGTTCTTCGGGATTGATAGGAGTCGAAGTTTGTGGTCTCGCAAGACCTTCGAATGGTAGGAGTGTCTGTCTCTGGGGATCATCAAGTCCCACCCCGTCATCCTGAAGTCGATAATAACTATTAGTTTTATTATTCAAATTAATTCACATATTTACCATATCATTCCCGTCAGTATTCATCTCCCGGGAATCCTTATTTCTAAATACAAATTGTATATATATATATATTCATACATTTTTATTAGAATATACCTTTAATCGTTGTCCTGAGGTGTTTATAGTCTCTATAATATCGATCTGAAAATAGTTAAACAGTGTTATTGAACTCGTGTTTCACTCAAACAAAGGGGTTTGTGTGATTTCTACGTCAAATGATGTCATGACTAAGGCTGCCAGAAAAGGGGGCCAATTATTGCGCGCGGTTGTTTTTAATAATGAAAAACTGAGCGAGGTTGATCATAAATTTGAGATTTACTTTTTGCAGATAATGGGTTTTTACAAAATGTTTATTTTTATTGCAAAAAACTAAATAAATATTAATTCAATCAGATTTATTATTATTATAATTACAGATAAGTAAATATGAGATATGTTTAGGGCTGAGACTACATCGAAGATCATCTAATATCCATTTATATCTTGAAAAAGTTCGTTCAACTTCAGCATTAGTTATGGGTGCAAAACGAAAGGCTTCTATTTCTTGGGTATTCAGATGCACTTCATTTAAATTACAACTTTCACCTTGCAAAATGGAAGTTATCTTCTTAAGAGCGGCGAATCCAGTATTTTTGTGTAGTATGTACTCTAACTTATCGAAAGCAAGTTTTGCTGGTTTACCATCGCTTCTCTTAAGATCATTAAATAAGTTTTCGATTAGTGACATGCTCTCAAAAAGTGCTAACGAATTCGATTCGAGTTTCTTTATAATTTTAACCATGTTTAAAAATGTCGAATTGATGTAATTCAGATCATTTTGACAATTATATGATGTGATAAGTTTTTGAATAGTCTTTATATGACTATTATCTTTGGGATCAAGTTTTGACACAAATGAACAAAAACCAGAATAGTTTTCATAATAATATTCGCATCCAGGGGATAACCAAGTTCCCCATCTTGTCCTACACGGTAGAGGAGGAAGGGTTGGCATGACTTTCAAATAATCGACTCTTCGTTTATAACTATTATTGAAAATCGATTTACCACAAGATATCAAAGTATTCACTTGATTGAAAGTGTTGGCGACCACTTCACTAACGTTGTGTACGGCATGTGCGAGACAGGAGATATGTATCATCTTTGTAAACTTATTTTTTAAATGGGAACCAGCATTTTTCATGTAATGAGCACCATCAGTTATAAGCAATAACACATTGTCGAACTTAATATCACCATTATAAAGTAGTTTTAATCCATTCAAAACACATTTAGCGATTGTTTCACTATCCACAGACTCAATAAACTGAACGTCAATCAAATATCTTTTTCCTGAATTATCATTTTTCAAAGGACCAACAACTATGTTAACTACTTTTCTTCGTAGAATATCTTGTGTTTCGTCCACTGAGATCCATATTTTATCATTTGATATTTCATTTCTTATTGATTGAATTGTTTTGTTATAAAGTCTTGGTAAGTAATATTCAGTGATGTTTTGTCTGCTCGGACATTGGAATTCAGTGTATTTTTCACACCACTTCTTCAATTTTTCATTCGATAACTTGTTAAAAGATATATTAAGACTTGTGAACAGATCGCAAATATCTTCATTGAACTCATCCTGAGTTAAAGTTTTATCATTTTTACGATTACGCAATGTTTTGTGTTGTGAAGTCGTGAAATGTTGGGTAACTTTGCTCCGATCTCTACATTTAACATCACTTTTGCAAACTTTACAATAAAGATAATCATCTTCTTCTTTATTACTGAGACTGAAAACTGGAAATTCACTTATATAACCTTCAAGTTTTGCTAAATTTCTTGGAGTTTTAGGCATTTTTGTTAAAAAACTGATCAAAAAGTAAAAACCAGATAACTGCACAAAAATATCGATTCATTCAAATTCGATCTCGATCAAATTTTCATTGTTAAGAACGACCGCGCGCAATAATTGGCCCCTTTTTCTGGCAGCCTTAGTCATAACTTCTTGGTTTAGGTATTATTTTTGAATTACTTTTGCGAAGTTTAATAAAAGTTGCGGTCAATAGGAATGCAATGAATAGAAGACTAAGCAATAAAACACTGAGAAGTACTTTGAGTGCAGTCCGGGTTCGGTCATCCCTTTCCTGTTCCACACCCGAGTCGATCGCACCCGAGTCTCGTTCAACTCTGACCAGGTTTGACACCAAATGACCATCGATTGGTTCGACTGAGTCGGCCGATAGACTCTCGACAAACAACAGACAACCGATTGATATGAAGACAATGACCACAACTGTTGGGATTGACATTAGGCTTAAGACTCAGACAACTTCTGGACTCGAAATGAGTGATAGGTTTTCGGTTATTTCACTTCAATTTTTGAATCAAACGGTTTATCTCAAGTGAAGACCAACAATGAAGAGCTCGGATTAAGTTGTGATTCAAATGATTCCTCTTTGATATCACGATCTGATCTATTGTTGATCTCGATTTGATCTCATGTTATATTACAAGTTCTGATTGAAACCTATGTCCAAACCATCTTTGATCAGTCAATGACCGAATCGGCTCAGAAGTCGAGTTTCAATGCCATAGCAGTGGTTGGGGTCGTTGTTGTCCTCCTATTTGTAATCGTCGTAATGTTTATTATCATTTGTGAGTCTGTCCTCGAATTCGACTTAAAGTAACCTTTCGGTCAGTTTCTTCAAAACAGGACAGTCAGCAGATATTCAGTAATAGTTGTTTGGAATGGCATAACAAATACAGATCGCGACACAACAGCCCTCCCATGACTATCGATTCTAAGGTGATATAACACCCGATAAGACCTTTCCTAACATACTTTAACTCAGGCTATCGATTGTGCGGAGACGAGGGCTCAGACTCTGAAGTCAACGGATGTGTTTAAACACGCGGTCATCAAAGGGTTCGGTGAAAACCTATGGATGATTTCTGGCCCATCACAAGAGTACTTCGAAGAAATGAACTGCAGTCGAGTGACCACTGCCTGGTATAAGGAATGGCAAAACTATGACTTCAAGAGCGGTCAACCGAAACGGAACTACAGGTTCTTAAACATCGGTCACTTCACTCAATTGGTCTGGAAGTCAACCGTTCGGTTGGGATGTGCGAAATCATACAGTTCTAGGACTAAGACTAGTTATGCCGTCTGTTGTTATGAACCGCCGGGAAATGTAAAGGAATTGTCTTCTAATAAGTATAAGTATTTCAAACAAAATGTCGAACGACTTCATCGATGACTTAATCATTGTCTTTATTGATAAATGTTTTGGTTCTCACTATTAATGAATTTATAATTTTATTTGTGATTAAATATATAAATAATTAAAAGTTTATGAAAATTCTTTGTTGAATAAAATTTTATTAATAACAAAATTTGCTGGGATTTAAGAAAAGATCTCAAGGGTTTTATTGTTAAACCAACAGTAATATCGCAACACGAAAT
>JAQGAJ010001303.1:0-10318 GCA_034689365.1 Liebstadia similis
CGCAGTGCCGAGCCTTAGTAAGAGCCGACCAGATGTGTAGGTCTTAGACTGAGTGGGCGGACAATGTAAGCGATGGTTTGTGTCTGATTTACTCTTTTGAGTTGACTTAAGATCGAGATAAAGAAGAGAATAATGAGTGGGTTTTAAGTGATTAAGTATTTTCAATAATACTAAATGTGTTTTATTTCGTTAACTTATCAATTAAATTATGAATTCTAGTGAAGATAAGATTCGCAGTGATTTATATCGTTTCAAATTGAGTTTTGTTTAAATTCTAAGTTATCTCTCGATATGATAGTCAGTTTGAAGCCAAAGATGAAGCCAAGACTTGCCAAGACTTGCATTGATAAGACTCGAATCAGTCGATTATTTTATCAAACCTTTTCCTAAAAGCTTTAGTTAACTATTAAATCAAAATTTTGATCATAATTTCAATCGAGTGAATCGAATTTGGTTAATAACAAAAAGTATTATCAAAATTAGATTAATTACAAAGATTAAAGACGTTAGATAGAGATCGGAGTCATTCCAGAAGTATCTTAACTTATCGTAAAATTATTATAAAACAAATGATTTAAAATTAATTGAATCGACAAAACAAATGAGAAGTAGAGTCGGTCTACGCCTGACTCGAGTGACCCAACAGTTATCAAGTTATCACTCGATTATCTGATTCACTAAATTATTATTAGTTATTCTTATTCTTTATTTAAACGTTAGAACTGACGTCAATTCTATGATCAAAATCGCTGTCAAAAGGGATCAGAGATTGAAAATCAAATGAATAAACGGACTGACAGTCAAAAGGTGTGCCGCCTTTTCGGGCTGACTGTCAGTCCGTCTGAATTGAAACGTTTAGTCGAAGAGCACCTACTCTTCGAGGCTTCAAAGTCTGGGTTACGCCAAACCGGGATCACAACGAAGAAAATAACTCAGTCTTTGGCTATAATTACCGATACCTTTGAAAAATGTGATAACAATTATAATATTTGAAGCAAACGTTCATTTAATTAATTATAGTTTGTCTTTCAGGCTATCATTAGTTGTGACGAAAAAGTTTTTGTTTCGCAAACAGTTTTTGCTTTTGTTTTGTTTTCCATTTATTGATTGATGTATTAATGGGTTTCTCGAAACGATTCCATCATTTATAAGACTTAAGACAATCATTTCATTAAACAACTAATCCCTATATTTAGTCATCGATTTGATGACTGGATTACTTGACTATGAAATCAATTCATTTATAACAACAACCAATACATTAATTATATGTTTGAAAGGAATCGATGAAAAATTATTTCTCTTTAAGAGAGCCATTAATTTAGCGGCGAATCGACGATAGAGTCAATCAATTTTGATCTGAGCTCTCGTCCAAAGTCTAAACAATTTTCTCGCATTCGTTGGTCTACTGATTGATATTTTGCACGACTGAGGCTTTGATGAGAGATATTTCACATCGAAATTAATACTTCTTTACCCGGTTTTTGCCGCAAATTGAGTTTCCCTTAATTACTACCAATAGTATCCGTTTTTAGCTATCGTTTGAATCTGTTTCAAGTGATTGATCGCTTAAAACTTGAAATAATTAATATCTCGATTGTTTTGGTCGATTAGTTGATTGTCAATCAGAGAATATTTGCTTATTTCAATATGAATGAGGAAATCTTGTCAAATGGGATATTTTTATATTCAGACTTCCTATTGATATCTAAAATTAAATAATATTTCAGTTCAATTGGTTTATCGACAAAATCATGAATGTTTTGATTGAATGACTTATCAATCGATTGTTTGTAATGCAAAACACACTAAAAGTCAGATCCGATGCAAAAATGTTGTCTACAATAGTGTGACAGAGAGTCAGATAAAGGTAAAGCGGGTATAGACTGATAGACCGGCACAGACTTGATATCAATTAAATGATCTGCCATTATATGCCATTATATGACAGCACAACTGCAAACACATGCGGTTCTGTTTGTCAGACAGTCAGAGATAAAAAAAAACTGTTGGATCGACCTTTGATTCTAAATATACCTGAAGAACCTGAAGAATGGTTCCGAGAGAACGACTCATGTGTTTGTTCATAAATTCTGATCAGACAAGACATGTCTTGGTTGGAGGTCTGATCAGAGGACTGGCGATAAATGGGTTCTACCGGTGCTGTCATACACTCAGCCTCTCTCAGGTGAAGAGCACTGTTGAGGAGAGGCTGACGTCGACATAAGGTGTCAGACGTTTTCAGACGTTTCTCCTATTTTTCAAATGTTTTCGTATGTAATGGTTTGGAAATGGCTTTTAAGGGCTCAGCCATTCAAACAGCGCTGTCAGACGTCTGATGGCTCTGACGGATAAGGGCTTCGGGTCTATGGCTTGTGGAGTGGGCTCAAGAACTTGAGGAAGAAATGGAGGAGAAATAGAGGAGTCATAGAATAAGGTAACTTAGATTTCAATGACATCGATGCTATAAATAATGGGCCAATTGTCACGAGTGGCACATGTTTTAGGCCGTTGTCTGTTTGGCCAACAATTTGACGGCTTTTGGCACACAATAGCCATAGAATAGCAAAGACTCCAACCGAGCCCTACCACTGGTTCTCATCCAAACCATTGGACCCAATGTTTGGGTGCTATTCATGAATCTTAGTTTAGTAGTGATCCGGAACAGTACAGAACAGAACAATACTGAACAGAACAGTACTGAACAGACCGAATGACTTTTGTCGACAACACTTTTATTGCATGTTTTGCTCCTTTTCGACCAAATTTCACACAAATTCAATTGGATTTAGAAAACATCGGACATAAAGTTATAAATAACAATATATACACAAAATAGTGTATGTTTTGGGTACCCGTCTATCATAGAACAGATCAAAGAGAAAGCCCGAACAAAGCCATTAATTATATTTTGAATGAAATGATAAAAAAGTTGTTAACTTTTGTTTTGCTACTAATTATCAATCATTTCTATTCTGATAAGAGAAACAGTTGTGGCCTTGAATTACATAATAAGGTGGTTGTGTTGAAGAATTGGTTGGGCACTCATAGATATGAAGGGCATGTCATGTCACTCATCCATTGTCTACCGCACCTACCAGTCAACCACAGAACAGGGGGAGAGAGGGAGAGACAGTCCACACATTCGACAATTGAATTCATGTTCAATAGTGGATGCGATCGGAGGCTCTCTCTGTCTCTCCTATTCTCTCTCTATCCTTCTCTCTGTGTTCGGTAGTAGTTATGGCACTCAGAAGAGGAATACCTTATTGTGTTGAGAGGCCATACATTGAGTTTCGCCCACATATCTATCAAACCATTTGTTTGCCACCAAAGGCTCACAACTTTCTGGTTGTTGTTCAGACCTAACCCAAAGTATTTGCATCTTTTTTCACCTCTAAAGCAAAGAAATTTTCAAACTTTTTCACTCCACCGATAAATTCGAAACGCCTTCACATTTGATCGATTGCTCGCTATTCAAACCTTTTTGAAGTCTTTCAATCGATTCGATTCTCGATATTATTAATTATGTTTGAAATGGCGTTAAAAAAAATTGCAAATCTTTAATTGATTAGAGATTCAAAATGTTAATCAAAAATGGATTTCGAAACAATAAAATCGTCCTTTTCTGTCAAAATGATCAAGGCCAACTTATGATTCACTTAATCGAACATTTCAAAGTTACATTAGCGATACTTATGCCATATTAGAGATGAAATTCATTGATTCAACAAATGTTCACTATTATCAATCATCTTGAAAAGTTGTATCCGGATCACTCTATGAGCCATAGCTTCTAATTTTTAATTCAATGGCGTGTTATTAAGCAGTTTCGATAGCATCGAGCAATTGATGTTCACTCATATGGGCTAAACATGGGTTAAGTTTAATTCCATAACCCGTTTTGTAAACCCATTGTGCGTTATCGAACTGATCGGGAAACGGGGGCAAAACAATTATGGGGTTTCCAAACGTGAATGTCTTGGCGGTAGAGTTATTGTCGTTGTCAGTGATCATCAGATCCACTAATGGCAATACCTTTGTCTGTGGCACACAATTCTGACCCCACGTGTTGTCCTGCAGTTCGTACCGATTGGCCGACAATCCCTTCGAGACTATGTATTTGTGATCACTCTTTGCTAACATATATTTACTAATCTCTTCATTAGTTGGGTATCAACAGATTCAACCGACTCAAGTGATATGTAAATCAGTTTCTATCGCCTCTCATCTCTGTCACTAATTTTCAGGCAATTTGAATTGGACTTTCTCATGAAAGAATTGACGAAAATAGCACTTAACGTACAACAGAAGCGAATATCTAAATCACGTTCAGATCAATTACCTTCGATATAATGGCTTGAATTAATTGATAATATTTGGGTCTCTTTCTGATCGAACATTTCAGATATTATCTAAACGATAAAAATATAGTCATCAAAGTTAATGAGAGCCCAAAGTGAGGACAGACAACAAAATCGATTGTAATTCTGACAATTGTTTTGCCTGTTTTGTCGAAACAAATGTTATTCGCAAATGATTTTTATATTGTGTTTCGTTTCTGTAATTAAGTTAATGAGGAATAGAGTAATACTTTTTTTTATAAAACAATTATTTTTTGTATGAAATAATTTTCTGCGTTTATGTTGGACTCGGTTTTGAATCATTGGACACTTTGATAGCCATAGCTCTACAGAGAATTGCGAGTCATTGATGTAATTGATGTGAAGCTCGATATTCATTAAGCTATATATGCGATCATTATTCTCATGGTTTTATCGCTTATTCCACATAACGTTAACGTAAATAATTGACTTGAAATTTGTGGCAATAATGGCGACCATGGAGTTAGGGTCGCAGAACGCCGTCCGCGGTCACCACGACCTCAACGACGCTACCGAAAGGACGACAAACACGCTTAGACTGCGGTCGACTTCAATCTCAGAACGAACTTGATTTTTATGATAAGCAATGTTCAAATCAGTTCTTCTATTCAATGAATATAATTCTGTTTGAATACACTTTTGGGTCTATTCAACCAAATGTTTGGGTTATTCCGGATTCATAACAGAATTGTTTTTATGGTTTTGTCTCAATATTTTATGAACAATACAGCGATGACTGCAATAAATGCTTTTATTTTAAATTTTTACCAAAAATATAAGAACTTTAATATTGTTTTTCATAAAATATATTTTATTAATATAATGAAGTCAAATGGAAAGTTAGGATCGAGAGAAATGAGCGATAATAATTTAGCATGCTGCTTTCCAGACTACTATCTTCGGTACTTTAGCCTCTTTATTGTGCAAATTTTGTGCCACTAATTCAATAAAAGAGAATTCTTGGACTCAAATGAATAAATATTTCATTTTTTATTGATAGGAATAATGTATTTTTCAGACATTATCGATATTTTTAGTCAATTTAATTGTTTGAATAAAATATATGAAACACTATATCATAACCAAAAGTAATTCTGAATTTCATTTAAAATACACTCGAATTCAATGTTTAAAACGAAAATTTTATCGACTTTTCTCTCAATAGAGACTTATTTTTGGAAATTGGTTTAGATTTAAGAATTTTGTTGATATACAGAATATTCTGTACTCAAAGTTATCGTCAAATTTCAATACAAAACTCTTTTATGTCATTAAATTTAAGGATTTTATTGAGAAGTGTTTTGGTTCATGTATTGCAAATATGAGCTATAATTTTGTTTTTAAGGTAAAACGAACTGATCAAAGCTCACAATTGAAACACTCAGAGCTTATTCCAATTGAATGAATGAACAGGACTTGGATTCTCTACATTGTTAGTATTGGTTGGGAAGACATGCGAGCGATGGACGACAAGTGAGAGTGAAATTAGAGAGAAATGGTTTTCGCCATAAAGAGGGAGAACTCATTCGATTAATCATTTGAGAACTTCTATTAAAAGATGGAAAATAAAGAGAGAAAAAGTAGAAAATAAATTCTCTCTAACCGTCAGAATGAGTGAAATTCATTTTTCTTCTGTGCGTTTGGAGACACTCAAGGAGTGGATGTGGTGTCGGTTGGAGTGACCGGACATCTCTGTATGGCTTCGAGTGATTTAATCGTGTGGTGCGGTTGATGTCAGTGTCGGCCCGAGTGGTCTTCGGGTGAGACAGGGGTTCGGTGGGACTCAATCATTCTGATTGCTTGATTGCTTCGGTTTCATTAGTTTCGGTCTCTTCTATGCCATCCATCCCTCTCTCCATTAGAATCATTGGCAAAAATAAATTGTTTGAATCAAATGATTAATCATAGCTCTGAAGCAGTGCTGAAACGGCACTCAAACAGCGAGACCTAACTTATCGTTAATCTTATCCAACATTTTTTACTTTTCTCTCTCCAGTTCTGGCCTTTACTCTAACCTATTCTTCATTCCAGTGTTGGCACTGACTCTATGATAGCACAATCAAAGCACTGGCCGTCCAAACAATGTTGGAGGCCATCCGTCTAACTGTGCAGACACAGGCGTTCCTCACAACAGTGTTCGCTCGATCAGACAAATTGAATTGAAAAATGTGGAGAGAGATGGGAGAGAGAGCCCAAAGAGAGTTGGGAGAGACAGACCATTATTACTCTTCCGACAGCGGAATCCTCTGCAAACTGACCACACTTTCCGACTGCTATATTCATATGCCTTTCCTATTATTAAAGTGTGTTTTGTTCTCATTCATCAAACTCTCAATGCCTTACATCCGATGGAATGAAAACAAGCTTTCAATGCCTTCAATGCCTATAAAGTCTAATGAAAAAGAGTCAATACTTCTGGAGTAGTAATGAATAGCCTTTCGGACTGACATTAATACTGATTTTGCATTCTATAAAAAGTATATCAATGATGTCTACCGTGACTATACTTCTAACTACACTTCTGTTGTATTCCCAATATTACAAAATGGATTTGAGAAGTGTTGGGAAGCGAAGAGAGCGAAGAGATTCCCCATTAATGGCAATATGTCTGTGCTCTGCGGCCAGAAATATGATTCCCGATATTATTCCGCTTTCAAATGAATAGTATTGTATGAATGAGTGAATATATCGGGTGATCAATGATCTCATGGCATAAGTTATCACTGTATGAGTCAAAGAGGAGTTCATAAGAGCACTGGAATAGAAGAGGAATAGTAGAGGAATAGGGAATCAATAGAAAGCACTTCATATGGCATATGAACTGATTGTGATGTAGACTATAGACTACTCACTCGGGAAATGGATTTCTCTCCAAACATGACTGAAGTTTTCACTTTTATTCAAAACATATCTATTGCCAGAAAAATATTATTGAAATTTGTTGGCAATAAATAAAAGAGAATTATGTAAAACCATTGCAAATGTTAGTCATAAAAGACTTCACTTATGCTCTTATGTTATATTCATAGCAAACACTAAAAAAAATTTGAATAAAATACTGCTTTTTCTTAATACTATTCGCTTCGTAGAGATGTTTCGCTTCGAGGCTTTGAAGTGATGCTCAAAATTATTTTTATTTAATATTCAAATAAAGTCTTGAATTGAGCACAAGATCTGATGTAATGATTAAATTTTTCTTATAAAATGAGACACGAATTACTCGAATCTCTCTTCGGAATAAAATGCAAAATTTATTTCATAAATATTTTCTAAAATAACATACTTTTCATTAGAGGTTTCGATTTTCATTTGAGTGCCTCCGAGTGTCTGATATTGCTCTCAATCCGACTCTTTTGGGAGATTTGATGCGAAAACTTAGAGGAATGACAATAAAGGCAACGGTTATGGAGTACTCTCTTCTCCGTCTAATGCGAGGATCGGTTCGCTTCTGATATCACAAGATATCAAATATTAAAATACATATAAAACTAAAGTAACGCTCAAAATGTCAAATCGTGTTTTGATTTGGGATATCACTGATATTACTGATACCAGTCATCACTTTTCCGATCCGAATGAAGTGACAAATAGTGAATACAAAAGACTTTCCTCTTCGCCAACACATTCGATATCATGGGTTAGAGTTATACCAATTTCAGACACTGTTTCCGATACTTTTTGTTTTGAATTACATTGGCTTTACTTCTACTCTAAATCAGAACATCTCTCAAACTAATGATTCGCGACTTGTTATCCATTTATTCGTATTTCATCCGAAATTGTATTACATTTGTATCCAAATCTGAGTGTTTTGAGTGAAACCCCGATCACTAACAGTATTGGATAATCCCATTACTGATGATGGGATTAGAATGAGTCGGATCTACACTAATAGACAATATTCTGGTGTGTGTTTGCTATGATTTTCCATTGTTAGATAGATTGGGTTCTCAAATATTGATGATTTTATTTTTCAAACTGAGACTAACTCTCAATCTAATGACACATTCGTACGAAAGTTATTACTTTTATGTGAGTTTTATTAATGGAAAAGTCATACTATTATACGATATGGCAATCAATTGTTTTCGCGTGATATCACTGAATAACTTATTGTGTGCTTAGAGTCGGACAATAGTTATGCATAACTCACATATCATATGAATTGCATAACTGAGAGACCGATCCAAAGCCGGAACAGGTCTTCGCCGATCGTTTTGTCACTGCCATAGTGTTGGTCGACTGTTCCACACCCAACACACACACTGACCGCGTGCTGTCCCCGAGTTATAATAAATTATCAAAGTATCAAAACATATAAAAGCAGTCCATTTATTATTGAATGTTTAAATCATTAAAAATTTTGCTATTTTTCTGTTCAGCCGTTAATTGCATACAGACTTGAATTGTGGGCTCAATTGTGGCTCATCTGAGACCCGATTCAGACCCGAGTCTGAGTGCATTGAATACGAATAGATATGAATTTAATGATTGTCCAAACGATTTGCAATCAAAACGCGTCCATTTGTTTTGTATTTGCTATCATTACCGGCGCTTTGGATAACGCCTTAAAATGTCAATTAAGCCATTCGTTAATTGTGTTCACAGAAAGACATTCAAATTAATGATCGCTTGTGTCGGCCCTCAAACATATACAGCCATTCATTCGCATGATTTCCCCTCTAATGCATCGATCAATTGTGAAGATTACCCACTATTCACTAGAAGAGACAACTTTCAGATTATTCACTAAATTATTAACTTTTTTGCGAATAATTCAAAACTATTGGCATTTTTGATATCCTTGACACTCCTATATGGAAAATAACGATAATTTAGTGCCAAAAATGGACATTTATCACGGACTAAGACCACCAGAGTTCTGGTTTGGATCTCTTCAATGCCAGACCTGTCTCGAGAATTGGGAAACAATTGAGTTGATTGTCAGCCAATCAGTCATACGTCGGCTCTAAAGTGGTATTAATTTTGATTAACCGTTGCCATCGATTAATAGCTGTTCGCGGATAACAACAACTCATTTGACTTCACTGTCATTTCGTAATAAAGAAACAGAGATTACAACCGATGAGAGGATAGGAGAGAAAAAAGTTTTATTTAAACTCAATGAAGGGATGGGACGGCAGATGATAGAGAGGATCGTTGCCTAACATGAAGTAACGCCTACTGACAGCCGGGCCCACACTCTTGTGTACACTCTTGGCATGGTTTGGACGGCCGGAGCACAGACTCTAAGCAAATGGATGATTGATGGCCTGTCATTAGGTCTCGGGCTATGCATTAAATCCTGTGCTGCCATCGAATTAATAACACAATCCTTCGGTTCATTATTTAAAGCATTCTTTGCGCTCGACTTAGATATTAGTTATGGAGTGAACACAACATTGAATCGGAGGCCAAATGTTTGCCATTAGTAGTGAAACAACTCTTTAACTATCGGCTCATATAATGATTGAATAGTTTCTGATCGATGCAAAGGATAAATAGTTTTAGACTTTTAAGTAGAGTTCGGATGAACTAGTCTTGAGTCTAGTCATCAGTCTTCGGAACAACTGAGTTATAGCTCTTCCCGAATGGGGTGTCCATCGATTGCCAGCAGTAAAGTCGAGCGCACGCGAAGAATGCATTAAAAATTACTTCACTCGTCATGTGATAAATCGTTTGCTATCATCAAACAAATTAATCTTAAAATTAACTGTTTTTCTACTTTTCTTTTCGTTCAGAAGAACTTATATTCATTTTATTCAGTCTTGAAGTTTGATAAAAGGCTTTCATTTTTCATTTCATACGAATCTTAATTTTATTCTCTCTTTTCTCCTAATTTCAAAATTAATGATTATTTTCTGAGCACAACATTAGTCTTCGGCAGACTCTCTCTCTCTCTCTCTCTCTCTCTCTCTCTCTCTCTCTCTCTC
>JAQGAJ010001304.1:0-10314 GCA_034689365.1 Liebstadia similis
TCTGACAAATGTTTACTAAAATAAAACCGAATCCCATGAATAGGTGTTAGGTTTGGGCGAATCGTTTCGAGCGGTGAACTCGACTCGACTTAACTCGACTTTTGGCACTCTATGTGCAAAAAATCATGTCTTTTGTTTCGATTGCACTCATTATCTGATAAATAGACGGCATTTTGTTTGTTAAGGACAGACAACGGATCTATTAGTGACATGTCTTCATGTCTTCGCGCAATTTATTGGACAAAATTGTTAGTAAAAAGAGTGGATCCGAGTGTGAGAGCCGTGAGATCGCAGTCCGACCGCTATTATAATTAATAATCTGTCATCACTTAAATCTATTATTATCCGAGTCCTGACTCTGTCTCGGGATCTGTTCATCAGTTTTATTGCAGAGATAAGAGACTTCTGGGAAAGCCTTTTATGAGTCAATCAAATAAATTTGAAAACATTTCCGTTTATATTGCAATTCACAAAACCATCGCATTGTTTGCGATTCGCGAGTTTACTCTACTTTGTCTTCAAAATCCGCAAATTTCGAAATTAATTTCACTCATTTTGCGAATCGAGTGATGAAAATCCCTTTAATTAATTTTGATTAGACTTAACAACAATTTTTGACAGCATTTTAAGTGAAATTCTAAACATTTTTACATAAAAATTGATCGTTTCATTTGAAACTTCATGGCTCGCCATTAAATATACATGAATTCGAAATTCTGGTCCAAACTATTTATCAATCAATAATCCGAACATTTGTCTGACTCTTACGATCCGATGAGTTAAGTCATTCTCAGTATTCTTATTCAAAATCACGTATAATATAAGTCTAATCTCTTCTTCTTTTCGGAGAAATGCAATGAATTTGATTAATGTATTCATTGTATTGACTAACATATGAATAATAAATTTTGACTTCAACTCAAATCTTATTTCAAAAATGTTAATCAAGTTTTCAAATATGGATTCCTTTTGACAAAATATTTCATATATTAAAACTTTTTTAGTCTTGAGTTCTGACAACTTTGACATTTATATCGTTGGAATTAACAGAATCGTCGAGTTTTGAATGTCTGGTTAAACCAATTTTCGCTTTTTCGCGTTAATTCAATTAAGAATTGAACAGAAAATGGTTAAATCGATTCTCTATCCGGAAGTTTAAGGAAATTCAAGACAAAACATACACAAAGGGAAAGTGATTTTTCTAACGAATTTCATTCCAAAGCATCGATTTAGTGATAATTTGTTGGTCTTTTGATATTTATTAAATATGCCTTCCGTTAGACATCTCTGAAAATGAGTAATATATATGAATTGCAAACCATTTCATTCATCAAATTCATTGATTTCTACAATTTATATGATTAACTCAGAGCTCCTTCGATGGCATCGATTTTAATGATTGCCATAAATATAATCGTCGATCGAATAGCAAATCATTAATCAAAGACACGAATCACACAATTGTGAGTCACATAATCCTGAAAATAATGATCAGACAAATGACGGAACAAATAGTTTTCCAAAGCATATGAATCTCCGAAACGGTTTCAAAATTGAGTTATAATTAGTGCAGACTTTGAAGGATTGAATGCAATTCTGTTGACAACACTTTATCTCATTTTCACAAACCGTGTATTTCTTGAGCCGTTGTCTCGAATCTGATGTCGAGAATAGGAATTATTTTATTAGTTTATGATTGAAGTATATATTTATGACAATTCTTTTAATTTTGATCATCACATTACAAATTGGTCAGCAATGACAAAGGGGGAGAAACCCCAACCCCTGTCGAAGTATAACACCCTTTCCCAGGAAAAAAGGAAATATTTGTTCATTTCATTGAAATAACATTTTGGCGGCAAAAATAAGATCATTGTCTCGGAATCAATACGTTTTTCAGCGAAATATAAAACTTTACTTCAAATTATTTTTATTATTCGAATCACTTTTTATATCAAATTTGTCAAAAAAAATTGAGTCAAACAAAAATCATTTGTTTGTTCACAGAATCTAAACAAATATCAGAACAAGAAATGAACGAAATCTCAAATCTATTGAAAACACTTGAGATTTGTGGCGAAAAATCGATTCAATTTTGAAATAGTTCTCAAAATTTAGTTTTTTGAGTGTGGAAAGTGTAGTCCAAAAGTGCAGTCAATTTATTAAATATAATCAAATTTTAATGAATGTAAGCGAATATAGCGATCGCTTTAACTCTGATTTATAAACCGAATGAGAGCTCAGATAACAGTCAATTGACTATTAAAATAATACATTTATAGCTCATTTGGGAACCGATAGGTCAGAGGTCTACCGATACGTCATTCTTCATCCAATCAGACAATATTATCACCGAATCTATTCATTCTTAAGAAAGCGATGAAAATCTCAGTGATTGTGAAACAAAAACTAGCGAATCATGTCTTTCAAGTCAACATTTGAGCGTTGATTCGTCTCTTTCAACACATTTTTTTACTAATTAGGTGTAAAATTAGTCTCAAATAAGTCTAATTAGTCTAAAATTAGCCCATTTTATAGTGTATTTATAGTGTAGTTTATAGTGCATTCTCTAAAACGTTTGATATAAAAGTTTTTTTTAATTAAGAGATTCACATAATATAAAGATTGAAAGACAAGTAATTCGGACATCGATTTGAATTGAATTCTCAGTTAACGTCAAACAAATAACTGAATTGACTTCAGTTCGGTATCGTTTGACTCCATTGACAATTCGCAGAATATTCAGTCCCAACGGACGGGTATGTCATCGACTGACTTACACTCGACTAATGATAAGCTAAACGAAAAAAAGGAAATCTAATTAAAAATTTGAAGTAAAAGAAGTTTAAATGAAAATAAATGATCAGACAGTGAGTGATATTAGACATCGATCACACACTTCGGTTCAAATCTTTTTCGACACAATTTTTAAAAAATATCATTTGAATGAAATTAACTTTGAATTAAATTAAATTGAATTAAAAAATACCATTAGTTTTCTCATACATTCCCTACTTTTTGGCCTTACATTAAAACAAATCATTTTGAAGATAACTGAGAATAAAAAGCGCCAATTGTTTTAAAAATAATTATAATTGATTTTAGTATAACATGATTTGTGAACATCGAATACCTCGACAATCAATGGCATTTAGTTTAATTCGAGCATAACTTGCTTTAACTCACTTCTAATCCCTTTAGAATTAATCGCTTCAATTATTTTATTGTTTAAATTTCGTTCATAACGTCAGACAAAAAAATATGATTATCTCACGAATAGTGAACAGAATTACAGAGAATTGGTTTTGCTTTGTATACGAGACCGGACTCAGAGCCAGAGTGGAAGTCAAAGCCATAGCCATAGCCAGAGCACCGGTCATACGGTCTTTTGGTAATGATATCGACAATTATCGGTGTAATTGTTATTCTCAATGAATCGCATTATTTGGACTCAACTTCGGTATCGATTCCATGACTTAACACACAATCGGTTTGTTATCTAATTCACGATTAGGAGAGGAATTCATCTCTTTTTCTGTTGTCTCACAATATGTTTCTCTTTTAATAAACGACTTTCAATAGTGAACGCAAAAGAAAATGATTTTTCTATTCAATTCACTTTCATTTATGTTCTGACCATTTACTACAAGTCTATTCTGTTCGCATACCAGTCCTCGTCGACTCTGATCACAAACCATAACCAAATTTGCGCCCAATTTGTCTTAATTATAGTCCAAAGCAATAAATGAGTGCTTAGTTTGAGATTTGGATTCAATTTCGAAACAATGTTTTATTACATTTTATTACGGGTTTAAAGTATGGGAAGAGTCGGAAGTGAGAGACAGAGAGAATCGGTTTTGACCGGCAGTTAATCGCGTGGTCGGACCCACACATCAAACCTCAGATCGAGTCCCCTAATGCCTACTATTATGTCGACGACTACTGGAAAGTAAGCGTCGAATAAAATTTTTATCGAAAATTAAATCTAAATCCTTAGTTAGGCTGAGCTCTGATATTATGAGGGCTTTCGGTAGGAATTGAGCGAAGAATACCTGAGCTATGATTGAATTCATATATATTGCATATTCTGTTAGTCGTGGTATATATGGTATGGGTTTTGACCACTTCTACACTTCTCTTCTGCTCTTCCTTTCAATGATTGCTATAATTCTTTGATTCAAACCAAATGTTGCGAACCTTTTGGAGTCAATAATCTTAGGGATAGTTGTGTTGAATAATAGCGTTGTGTGAGTGCTGTCGCTCTCATAGCAGAGGAGAGGGATGTGAGTCCTCTCTCCAGTGCTCTCCTCTCCGGTCTCTCTCCCACTGCCAGTGCTGTCGACAGACTCGATATCCGCGAAGCCGTCCGTTTGTAGGGAATAGGAGGCGACGATCGCTTGGAATCTGTTATGATAGCAATGGTGGTGAGTGTAGTGCCGGTCAGACAATGCTCTTCTCACTCGAGTGGTGTCTATCACTTGAATGAGACAATAGTGACAGTCCTGTCGAAGAGCGACCAGTTCTGCACACATGAACGCCCAGCCATACCCTCGGCCGCCCCCGACGTTGTCTGTATTGCGAGAAAAGGTGAAACACATCTTTGTCTCAAACATGCTCTGCTGCGGACGTAAGAAGGTATGACCACAGATGATGACCACAGATCACACAAATGGCCATCACTTCTATTCTTTATATTAGTTTACAATTTTATGTTACCATAACTCACAGTCTTTGCGATCGATTTATCATTTGATTTGTCGATCACTCATGAGTTGAGACTAAACCCGAATTAATTGACTTATCTTTTTGTGGTCACCACAGGAGTCGCGAGATGTGACGCGACAGCACATTGTAGGCGAAGGTAGTTCTTACTCAGGTGTGGCACACCATCATCATCATCAACAACCCGTCAGTGCTCAGTACCTGAGGAAGGCTTTGACTCCCGGTTCTTATCTCAGCCAACAATTGCCTCTTCGGTCACGAATGCCAGAAATGGTAGTTCAAAGCGATTTCCGAAAAGTTAGTGGAATTACATCCGAAGTGTTTCGGCAAATAGAGGCCGTCGAGAATGACTTCGACGCCACGACTGCCGCCTATTTCGAGTCCGTCGAGAAGAGGGGGGATATGGTTATAAGGCTTCTCAACCCCCAGATGTTGGGCAGAGCCGGTGCTGAGGCCGCCCGGAGGTACGCGACCGCTGCCGGCGGACAAATGCAGTTCGTGGAGATTATCAAAAGGCCGGGACAGACATTGGGACTGTATATACGTGAAGGGGACGGCTATCGGTGTAGTGACGGTGTTTTTATATCTCGAATAGCACTCGAAAGTGCCGTTTATAACAGCGGTCTTCTCAAAGTGGGCGATGAAGTACTTGCCGTCAATTTAGTGGATGTGCGCCGAATGTCTTTGGACGATGTGGTCATCATTATGTCCATTCCTCGAAGGCTTGTGCTCACAATACGATCCCGCGGATACACGGGCTCTCAGTCGGCTCTCATGGCCAGGAAATCGTTGGCCAATGACTATCGCGACCCTCCAATAGTTGTTGTGAAGACTGAGGTCGAGGACGAGCCGTACGACGAAGGAAACAGTCAACGGGACAGTGAAAATGGACATCTAATGCAGGCCAGAATGAAAGGCTTACCCGACTCTATTCCAGCCACGGCTGTGCCTTTAGACGGCCACTACCGAGGATTCCCGACTCGTTCGGGCACTTTGGAGGAACCGATTTACTACAATACTCCACAACCCTCTCAATTAAGAACTTCTATGTCTGGAATATATCCGATGCAAACCAGAGACGACTTGTGGGGTAGTGACCAACGGACAGGTGTGTCGAGGAATCGAGGCTACGGTGTAGTGACTCATCAGCCGAATATGTTAAGACGTCAGTACCCGCGGACACTTGAAAACCTTGCGGATCAGGTCAACCAATACTACTCAGGATATTCGTCAGACGTTCCCCAATCTTCACACAGAAGAAGTGGTTCAATGGGTGTCACCCGAGCGGCAGTCCATCGGCCGCCTTCTTCGGGAAGACAACGATATTGGGAAGACTATGCTATGGCCAGTAGTGTTGGTGATACCGGTTCTTTGCGAAGGCATCGGTTGCTTCGAACAGAGAGTGATCACGGGATACCTCCGACAATGTCCGAAGACTTTCTGGACAGATATGTAAGGTCTTTAAGCAGAGGAAGTACTCCGACTCCCGGCTATCCGGCAATGCTTTCTATGCAAGACTTGAAACAGAGACGAATCGAAGAATTGAGGAACAGTTCATCAAATCAGGCCATTAATAGCATTTTGCGGCGCAGGTCTTACTTGGATGGCAGTGCGTCTGACACTGAGGCCAGTTCTCCGTCGTATCTAATGAGACAAAGAAGTTTGGGCTCATATTCTCGAATGGTTAGGGGATCTTCACGCGACTCATTTCAATTGAGAAGCAGTTCATTGCCGCGGACGCGACCAATCTCTTCGTCGGACTACCGATATCTCTCGCGAACGCCTCCTTCGAGACGAGTGCAGAGACAATCGGTTCGGTTCGAGAAACAAGGGTTCGGTTACGACGAGGACAGTGACGGAGCAGCCTCTGCGCCCGAACTACCGGCCACTCGGACGCGACGAATGGGTACTTAACTCTCATTAAACTTTGATCCGTCTATTATCTGATAAATAATTAACCGAAATGTCTGACCCACTGACAGGTCGTCGCACGACTTCACCCAATAATTACTCGTCTCATGAGTATCAGCAATGGATGGTCAGAGCGCCGTCCACTTCAGCCATATATGAATGTGTCCGCAAAGGAAAACAAATCCCTATGAGCTCTGACAGCATTAGCCGAATCGCATACTCGGCCGAGAGTCTGCTCGACACTATCCGATCGGTGGGTCCATTAATTCCAATTGTCTTTGTCTCAAAACACAGAACAGACTGATTGACAGTCGACTAACCAAAACCCGATTGCATTTCAGGAACAGAAGCGAACACTTTTGACTGATTTATATGCAAGTCGTGCAGCGATGACAGGGAAGAGCTCGTCGTCACACTTGACCTCACTCTTGCCATTCAGAGGCGAAGACTCTCATCGATCGCTAAACAAAACCTCATTAATCCCGCATTCGTTTGATTACTTGCGCGGATCGATACCAAACCCAACACCAGTGAAGGCCAGTGAGGACTCGCGTCTTCATCTGCTTTCCTTAAATCCCAGGGAATTCTTTAAGTATAGACCAGAAAAGCCCGAACGGAAACTACAGAACGACGGCTACAGTGGTCTTCTCAATGTGCATCTCTTGGCGGGTCGGGGACTGCGGGCCAGCACTGGTCACGTCAGTGAACATTACCGCGACGTTTATTGCGTTATTGAGTGCGATCGCATACATAAGGCCCGAACTGTGGTCAGAAGTGGCGAACAGAGCTTCGATTGGGACGAAGTGTTTGACTTAGACTTATTCGACACCAAAGAAATCGCTTTTCTATTATATACTTGGGATCCGCAGTATAGACACAAATTGTGTTACAAAGGCATTATCTACTTGTCCTCACTTTCACTCAACGAGACTCCGGCCCACAGTCTGGCCCTCAAATTGGAGCCCAGAGGGACCCTATATGTCAAACTCAGATACCAAGACCTTTCGTCCGCATTCCAGAGACCGAACCTGACCTCAACCACTCAATCGCCGAATGCCATCTTCGGTGTGGACTTAGAAACTGTGGTCACTCGAGAAAACTCAGGATTAAGTGTACCCCTGATTGTCAAGAGATGTGTGGATGAGGTGGAAAAGCGCGGCTCAGATCTGGTCGGCATCTATAGGCTGTGCGGGTCTGCGGTCAGGAAGAAACTGCTTCGGGAACAGTTCGAGAAGAATGCCTGGTTGTGTGACCTGAGCGCCGAACACGTGCCCGACGTCAACGTCATTACCAGTGAGTCTAAACTTTCATTTCTTTGTCTGAGCGCTCGCTTTGCGGACAGACTTTTGTTTGAAACAAATGACAAAATAATACTTATATAACAGTCATTTACTTTCTCTCTATTCGCTCGCCTTTTAAGCAATAGATGTGTTTCTGAATAATTCATGAGATTTAGTGAAGAACTCATTATTTCGATCTCAATAATGACTCTCTTCTGACCAAACATTCGCTCAAATGTCTAAAGTGACTAAAAATGACCGAAATCTACAAAACATAGAATCTTATGTTCAATACATTCAAGGCTTTCATTCACTCGAGTTTTGTCGGAAACTTTTTTTATAACTTGTAATTCACAAGTTTTGGCTCAAATATTTTGAATTAGAAAACGATTAAAACGATTCAGTTTTAATAAATATATGAGTTTAAGGAAAAGATTAGATGAAAAGTAGATGAACTATAAGTTTATACTAGAATTGTATGGCTTTATCGTTATGATAATGATCGTGATATTACTGTTTGGTTCACATTCTTTTGAAAATTACAAGTTATTTGACAAGTTTTGCACAAAAATCCTATTTATTTACAAGTTTTGAATCAATTTCATTAATATAATGAATGAAATGTTTGTCAAATTCAATGTCAAAATAATTTTCAATTGTTTTTTAATCAATTTTCATCAACTATTGGCTACTCATTCGATGAGCTCTGGGTTCTCAATCATCCGAACCCTTGCCATTGCCACAAAAGCACTGGACATAAATCGATTGATCCATTCTTATAAATAGTGCGAAAGTATCGAAGAAAAGGTAGTTTTAGTTGTTACAACGTTTTAGTCGGTTTTACGGAGATCTCAAGTTCTTGGTTAACTTAAGACCAAGTAGTGAGACCAAAGAGTAACAAATTTGTTAAAAATTATTATCAATTTATTTATTTATTGATTTCTTGTACATAACTTGATTTTAAAATCGGCAAAATGCCGGAGTCAAGTGATCTCGGTGCTCAATTCAAGAAAGACGAGTTTATTTCGGTCCGAAGTATATTATTTCGTAAGCGTTCGTATACTTTCCCGTCGGCCGCGAGCGTCGATTCGTTTAATGATTCTCTGGTCTTCGGAAGCGAAGGAACCGACGATTGCGACCATGACTTCAAAGAGATCTCCGAAAAGACAACAAACTCTGCTCTCGGAACGGCTCTATTTAAACCAAGAGAACAAAGTCCATTGTTCGGGAGTTCAAGTCTAACACCGGTGAAGACTATGGCCACTGACTCGCCACTCGTCTACGGCAACCAATGGAACAACGCTTTCACTCCTTTACACAACACGTCTTTGTTGAGTCTTCCATCGCCTGTCTCTTCGTTGATGTCTCCGATGTCACTCTACAACGGCCCACATCTGCCGATTCGTTACGTCAATTACAGTCCTGTTTGTGGGAATCAGTTCTATGGCAGTCCTTATGGTTATGGGTCCCCAACTTATACCCAGAGTGACCGAGTCGTCGATCTGGCTAAACAACACCGAAACGCTGCCTCTTACGCCGAAGCGCGTCATACTTGGAGTGGAATTTTGGTCAGTTCGCCGTCCCATAAAACTCCGGTCTATTCTTGTAAAGTCTTCTTGGGAGGCGTTCCGTGGGAAATGACCGATCACGACATAAAACTGACCTTTTCACGTTTCGGTAATCCCACTATCCTCAGACCGGGACAACATGTAAAGCTTTCGAGGGCGAGTCAGAACAAAGAGAAAGCGGGATATTTGTATCTGATCTTCGAGTCGGACAAACAGGTCAAGTCTTTGATCAACGCCTGTACTCATGACTTCAGCAATGGTGGTAAATACTACTTCGCCCTCAATCAGTCGCGATATCGACCAAAAGATGTCCAAATAATTCCGTGGAATGTGAACGACACATCATATGTGAAGAGTCCGTCGGCTCGAATGGACGCAAACAAAACGGTTTTCGTGGGCGCTCTTCACGGAATGTTGACCGCAGAAGGTTTGGCACAAATACTGGAGGATCTGTTCGGTGGAGTCGTTTACGTTGGTATCGATACAGACAAATACAAGTACCCGATCGGGTCCGGACGCGTGACCTTCTCGACCACTAAGGCCTATAACAAAGCAGTTCAGGCGGCGTTCATCGATGTCAAGTGCAACAAATTCCAGAAGAAGATACAAATCGATCCCTTCCTCGAAGATAGCAATTGTTCCCATTGTCGTATGGAAAAGGGACCGATCTTTTGCCGAAGCGCTTGTATGGCATATCTCTGTCGGAACTGTTGGGATCTCTTGCACTCAAATGAGAATCTGCAGAGCCATCAGCCCATTATGAGAAACAAAACCCGTTATTAAATGAGACAAAATCTATTAATTATTTGTTGTTAATATAAGGTTAATAATTT
>JAQGAJ010001305.1:0-10311 GCA_034689365.1 Liebstadia similis
TTCTAAAAATTTTGGTAAATTTCAGTCAAAATCTGTATTAAACGAGTTTAGGGCTGGATTTTGGCGAAATTAGGCAAAATCTTACCTAAAATAACCTAATTTTAACAGAATTTAGCCGAAAAAGGGACAATTCAATTATATTAGGTCTAAATATAGTTGAATTAACCGGATTTAACGGAATTAAACTGAATTTAGCCGGAAATTTGCCAAAAATTTTCATCTTCAAAATACCCCCCTAGACCGAGCAAGTTTAACCATTCCTACTTGAGTTATAACATATAATATAACTTATTGTTATATTATTTTCGAGCGGAGGACTGGATATTAGATCTTATGTAATACTGAGAGACAAACTTAGAAACAGATTGTTTGAACAGAGTTATGACTAACGTATTGGTCGTCTTCTGAATAAATCTTACAAAACAAGAAACTTCTTTCTGTTGTTAACATTGGACGAGATCGGAGTCGACCGCTCGGAAAATGACATTAGATATCGAGTTTGGTATTAATTACCGGTTATTGAAGAAACGGAAGTCGTTTGCGGCAAAAAATGTGTAATTAAGATGTTATCGGATGAGAAGAGACTAAACATAGTAGTGATGGTCGAGGGATGTGATGGTCAGTCGATGCCGATCCTCAGTCGAGAGCACAGGACATACAATTTGATGGCAAAAACAGTTTATAGACAACTCATACGACCAGACTCTGAGACCAGTGAAGAAGTATTGTCGCCAAAAGTGGTAAACAATACGACAATTGGTCTGATATGCAGTCAAAGCACAGCAAACACTATGTTCTCAGAGCTCTACTGTTTTCCACATTTTTATCCAAAAGCTTACATAAAAATCATTGATTCGATGGCTTAAGGAATGTATGCGCAGGTCTTCGATGGTCTGAGTCCTCGCAGACCACTTCGGTAACTACGGGTAACTAACAATTTCTATCCACTGATCCTCTCTGTGTAAACCTTTCGCATCTCTGTTAATATTATAAAACTTTCTTTTGATTTTGTTGAGCAAAGAATTAATATTTAAATCGGTTTCGTTTCTTGTATTGACTTTTTCACTGCATTTCTCGTATTTATACTTTTGGTTATAATTTTTTTGAGTCTAGAATTCTCTCTTATTATGGCTTTCAATCATTTTCTTTCTTAACATTCATTCTTTTTATAAGTGAATTATAGGGAAAACAGTAAAAGAGAAATCGATTCTTGTCTTGAATTGGAGACCATATTCTATAGCGGGGTCGCCAACGATCCAGACCTCAACAGTTTAAACATCGCGTGATCTATCGTTTTCTTCGTCATCAGTTGCCGAACAATAATATTGACATTGTTGTCGTCAATTGCTTCTTAATGTATCATGGTTACATTTTCAATTCAAATGTTTGCCTCTTCTTTTGTGTACTTTGGAAGCAAATCTGCGCGCAATAACGATAACCAAGATATGCCACAATGGAAATCAACAGTTCAGAAGCCATGCTTAACCTGTGCGCTGAGTCGGTGTCCATAAGCAGACAATTCCTGGTAATACCCTTCGGATCAAAGAGTGACTTAAGATAATGGCTTTGCATTCAGTTATTGTACTCAGTATTGACTTTCGATTCTTGTATTTTATTATTTATGAATTCAATATAACAATAGAGAGAATAACAATTGGATAATAAAATAATTGTTTATCAATAGATTCAAATGTGAAGCTCTTCGACGATTAACACGATATCAAAAATGATTAAATACATATTTTTGACCAGATTTTCAATATATGTTATCAAGAATTTGAGTTGAATTTGAATTTACATTCAAAGAATATGTTCGGTCAGAATCGATGTTCGCTCTTATAGTGGCGTTAAAACCAATTTCATTTCATTTTCGCTCTATTTGTCAATACATACGATACGAGAAGTGAAAAGAAAATTCTTTAATATCGGGTTTGAATTGACAGAAATCTTTGGAAATATGCTTATTCTGTGTTTTATTATTCCTGTTCCGCACCGGGCGTGTAATCCGAGGCAAATATAGATTCCCAGGTCTGCTAACATTTGGCGACCAATTCTTTAATAATTCGCTCCAATATTTCAAAACCAAAAAATGAAACTTCAATTTATATTTTATTTGAAGGAAATAAAGTGAAGGAAAGAGTGAGCGCAAGGTCTTCAGGTTATGATCATCAGGTGATTCGGTGGAAGTATTTTTGGTTCAAATGGGAAATAACTCGGAAATGTCATCACAAATGATGATTAGCTTAAGAATATTCTTTTGGTCTTCTCTTCATATCCAACGATAATAATCTGGAATTTGTTTACTATCAGTGAAAGTGTAATAATTCTAAATCATTGCAAATCTTTGAGAATATCATAAACTTATTCTCGTTTTAAGAAATTGTAAAAATTTTGAGTGAACTCTAATTTCTGTTTCATTTCTATTTCAAAGAATTTTTTTCGCTTTGGACTGAAATTCCAATGAATAATAGAAATGTGTTATAACTTTACTTTCAATTACTTTTTTGACTCAAATATAATAAATTCTAAAATTTTTCTCTTCAAATGTTTTCGTACTCTTTGGCCAATATATCTATTTTGGCACTGAATGAGAGATAATATCATCTTTTCTTTTGCCGAATAATTCAATTTCGGTTCTTCTTTTCGGTAATTTATTTATTTATCCATTTATTCAAACATTCATTTCTGCTTCAAATTCATTGTCTTTTGATTTTGTTTGCAATGAATTATTATTTAAAGCAATCATTCGTTTCTCACAAACATTTCGGACCCGAAAATAGTCGTAATTTTGAGAATAAAATCCATTTATTGCCAAAAGTTTAATAATTTATGATTTTTTCCTCTCAACTCCTTCTCTGACTTATTATTGGGCGGAATATCTTTCAATAATAGTCGTCAGTAATAGTTGTTTGTGTGCGCTCTGGCGCTGGTCTTTGGATGTCATGGGAGAGGAAGACAGACCTCAGTCCTTATATTAATTTAATTGCGAGCGAAGGATATAATTGGAGCGCAAAAGTGGAGCAAACGATTGAAACGATTAATAGGATTAATATGTTTGATATGTTTGGCCACGTTTTTCATGTCTCTCATGTTTTTTGCGACTATTAATTCAATTATAGATTATAATGAAAATCGTATAACAAAATAGTGGAATAATTTTGCGTATATGACGCCAGATATCAAATTAGGTCTTATAATGAGATCCATAATTAGGTTTAACTAAATTATTCTTATTTTTACTTCGAATCAATTGGTTTGTTGTCGGTATTGCCCAACGATTAACGGTTTTGTGCCATCGATTCGTTTAAATGACTCTCAAATGCGAAGAATATTCCTCTAATTATACATAATTAATGATTAGAAATATTCTGGAGTTTTAATCCCTATAAGAATATTCTTTGCAATTATGTAAACTTCTTAAGCGATATCTAATGTTCGCTAAGATCTGAGCGAAACTAAAGAATATTCTCAAAGCGTTAAGTGTTTTCTTATCTTATATTTTGAGTGCAATTATTCTCTTCTCTGATATATCCCAACATTTCTCAACCGAATAATTATTAAATATTTTTTAAAATTTTCTTTTTTAACCTTAATTTCTATTCATTAAAAAGTCTATTAATTATTCAGTAATATAACAATAGTTTTGTTCTTTTTCTTTGAAATTCAAGTCCTCTAATAGTTTAGTTCACAAAATTCAAGACAATCATTATTCTTGGGGTGAATATCACGATGAAAACCGTTTATCCACTTAAGAATGTCTTCCAATTACCGAAGAATCGCATTTATATTCCCTTAATAGTGATATGCATTCAGTTATTCAAATTATTTGAGAAGTAATTTAAGTTTTATTCAAATCATAGTTCAGCAAAAGCAACATTACATGTCTCATATGTACTATTTTCCATTGTGAAATAGGCTCATATGATAAGCCATAGATTGAATTAAAGCCAAGCGCCTAACAAACAACAATTGAGATGATGAATGATCATCAGTTATGTTTACAGCGGTCTTTCAATTTGGGTAAATAATTGAGTTATATTTTGTCGGTAAATAAGTTCAACCTTTCATTTGTTATTTATATAATGCGATTCAAACAAATTTAATCCCAACTGTTGTTTGGTTTAGGTTTTCTTCCAATTTCTTTCAGAATCCATGATTACAATGAAAAAAGGGTTATATTGTCTTCGTTTCCATTGTTGATACCCATGTTTGAGATGAGTTCACTTCTAAACTAACCTAAACTTTTATCTAATTGTGTATCCCTTCAGACAATTCAAAATTGGTTCCAATATTTAATACACAAAAAGACTGATTGGAGTCTAATATCGATCTTTATGTCAATCCTAGCAGTGATTGATTACTCGATCGCATAGACTATGGACTGAAATACAGATATTTTTGGCGATTATTTAATTTGTTTTTCATACAAATGACTG
The DNA here is from genome assembly GCA_034689365.1 of Liebstadia similis. Classification (NCBI taxonomy): domain Eukaryota; kingdom Metazoa; phylum Arthropoda; class Arachnida; order Sarcoptiformes; family Liebstadiidae; genus Liebstadia; species Liebstadia similis. Next base: position 4,437 of record JAQGAJ010001305.1, read on the forward strand.
AACTATTCTCGCAAAATATGATAGACATTGAAACTGCACTTTAAATAATGAACCGGAAAATAGAGAGACAGAGGGGTCGGGACTGATGTCGGGGCTCGAGTCGGGACACATGATTCTGAAGAGTATTCATTCGTTGATCGATTGGTTTTTCACTGAAATTATTTTCAGTCAAACTCATAACAAATAATTTATTGATTGATGAAAAATATTCTTCAAATTGAAGCCAAAATTTTTAATCATTTTTAATAAACTTTAAATTTGAGAGCATTTCATAGAAATTCAAAGGAATTTCGTGATAAAAAGAGAGCTTTGTATAAGTAATATCATGATAGTATGTCTTCTGATCAATAGCTAACCTTATTTACTTTGTCACAATCGCATTTGTATCGATCCGGACAACCATTTTATGGGATTATCAGCTTTTTTATGGTCAATCTCTCTTCACTCAGCCATTGGTTACCCGAACCTAAACTAAGACACGATTTAACCACAATTTGAATTCATTGCTTGATTTTCAGTCAAAGTTCAGATTAAAACTCTTTGATCCGATTGAGAAATAATCAAATCGATAGACATTTAGAACGCAATCAACAGTTTGTTGAGAAAACATTGCAAATAATGACTGTTATTATTGCCGTCGAATTCGGACTCAAAGCCCAACCAATAATAATAAATGCCTTTCCTCTGGAATTATAGTTACTTTTAGTTCGTTTGTGAGAAACGACTTATATTAACGGCAATTGCGTCCAAACATAAAAATAAAATTCGAGATAAATGTCCGAAAAATATCTTTATTTAGATTTCGAAATGAATGGAAACATAAAAATAAATACAACAATAAAAATAAAATAACATTTTTCAACGAAAATATTTGCCGAAATGACAATAAATTGAATCGAGATTTCAATTTAAAACTCGAAATCATTTACAAAAGAAGCGAGGATTTGATGGCCGGGGAGGGAACGGATGGGTCGACAGAGTTGGCTCTAATATAGGGTTTCGATTTGGTCGCTGTCGACCACGTTTTGCCGAACCAAAGCGCACGAGACTATAGCCGTGAAGATGTGACAGACCTCACAGATTACGTATAGCGGGAAACAGTATATCACGTAAACACCTATTGGAATGACCACCACTTGAGTGATGGCGTACCCAATGTTGTAGAATGTGCTCCGATAGCAGGTCTCGAAGGCTACGATCAAAATGCCTAAAATGTCTCCGATTATTGTGAAGCTAACGATTAACGAAAGGGTAGTCTTTAAATAGACTCAATTAATTGCGATTAATCTATGTTTGATTAAAGACTGACCGTTAAGGCAGTGATGTCGAGGCTGTGGTACATAACACTCGAAATGATGAACGATATCGAAAGAGTGGCGATCGACAGAACCACAAGTATGTACCGCATCCCTACTCTTGTCTGTACTCTTTCACCTCTTTCTTCCATTTAAACTCATTTTCGGTTAAATTATTTGAATCCCAAAACTTTATTATTCTGTTATGATTTGTGAAGTCTTCGTACGGAAGCGTAACTAAGGAGAGATTGGCAAACATCGAGTGCCGATCTCTGCCGAGTCCAGAGTGTTCTCACTATTGTTTTGGATCACGAATTATCAAATATTCTATAAAATTTTGATTATATTTCCTCTCAATTCTGACAGAATTTAAAATTTATTGGAACACAACTAACAAAATATTTAACGTCATTCTGGTTCTCAATTTCCTGATATGCCCGCTATAACAAATGTGTAGCCCGTGATGGAAACAAACTTCATAATACATTAGAGATTCTGTGTGATTGTGAAGATGACTAAGTATAGAATAGATTAACTTTGACAACATATCACTTCTTCATTATATAAGATCTAATTTAATGAATGGCACGCAAACTGATGGTCACAATCGCCTACAATATCCCATGATATCAATGGATTGATAGTTGGATCCAATCGATGGCTGATTGTCGCGAAGGATCAGAATGTGATTACTTTCATCTGTGAAATGCAATAATTTTTGAGTCGTTTATTACAAAATATGACAAAACATTATTCGATACGAAATGTGACATAATTTGCATTTTTATCGGAAAATATTTTAAAACCTCATTTCACGCCATTCTCTGCCAATATATTCATGAAATCCACAATAATCTGAGTGATAGTGTGCTATGAGTTGGACTCTATTATTATATTATACCATATTTGCTATGAATTATCGGTCGGAATATGTGAACCTAATTAACGGATCGACTCAACCATTGATAACACTTTGATAACACTTTAATAACTGCACGTCTTCTTCGTTACAGTGTTTGGGCTCGAGTTTAAAATGTCTCCGATTATTGAACCAAAAGGGGATATACAGTGATGAAGAACACAGAGACCCACATGTCTAGTGGGAAGTTCTTATTAAACTCCCTCTATATTAGGAAAATTGACGAGTTTTAATGTGATGCGAAGTCCCTCTCTTTTAAAAGCCGGTTACAATTTTCCATTGTTACTCATTTCCGATGAAGAAATCAAAGAAATGAGTTTGAAATTGAGTTTTGAGTGTTTGCGAGTATTTTGAAGTATAAGCGGTTCATAATCTGCTTAAAAATGTTTCAAATCTCTTGCAAAATAAGTGATTTCGAGAAAGAGATATATAAGTCGAGCACTTTTCCACTGAGTTCTGAGACAAAAGAGGATTAAATAGAGAATTGTTTGAAAATTAAAAACCCAAACGATTTTTCAAACCATTGACTAAAACAATAGTCTTTTGAAATGAATGCCATTTAATCGATTGAAACGAATTCCGGATTATTTGCTAAAAGAACTTAACTCTAATCGAAAAGAATAGACCAAAACATTGAGACATTCATCGCATGATTATTCATTCGGTACTGAATTTATTCGCCATTTATTCTTAATTTTCTCCACATTTCCTCAATCTTTGTGTGAACTCAATCCTATTCCCTCTACAGTACTCTCAACCTATCATTAATTTAAATATATTCAAGTTATTGTTTGGTCTCTCTCTCTCCCTCTCCTTCTCTCTCCGGTCTCTCCCGCAGAGGAGAGCCATTCAAACTCAGGACATCTCACGAGCGCTGATCATAATTAATGGCATTCCGTGTCATCGCTTTGTTTCGTAAGCCTAGAGACAGACAGAGAACACATTCCAATAGATTATTCTTCAATAGTATTGAGAATATTCTTGCAAAACCATTATAGGATGGGATATGTTGTGCCGAACCGAGCCATCAATTCTCTATTCTGTTCATCTGATTAACCGCTTTTGTGTTATTCAAAGAATATTCGTTTCAATTCATTCATTCATTATTTTTGTATATTCTATGAGCGAACTATTCATCCTATGATTAAATGCATTTCTCCATCGCTTCCCCCGCTTTGCAAAAGTTGCAGACTATGCTCGAACTATGCTCGAGATAGTTCTTTACCTAACAAAACGGACGAATCTCTGGGGCATAGAATAGATAAATAGAATATTCTTGCAAAAAGCCATTCAGTTATCCATTTTTGCTTCAATTGAATTTATTTAATAATTGAGTCGAGTCTTTCAAATGGAATTTGATTATTAGATAGCAATGGGTAATGAGAATTGAGCACAAATGAGCAAATGATCCCTAGATTGTCATTTTTTGCCACTTTTTGTCATTTTCCGAACAAAACCTTTCATAGAATCGCCAGAATTCTGCAAAACTCTGTCACAGAATCGCGTCGTTAAGTCATTTGTAATTGAATTTTGCGAAACGACTAATAAGTTCTGATTTGAATTTTATATTTGATTATTAGTTTATAATATTAGACAAAATTAGATTTGATTTTAACACTGAAATCAAATTAAAGGTACAGTTCTTTGTCTTTTTATAATTGAATTTCAATTTTTTTATTCGAAATGTATTTTTGAATTTTGTTTCGAAATAGGTTTACAAAAGACACGAAGTGTTTGTTACAAAGACTTATCCGAATCATAGATCGGGTTATTCTTAATGCAAATAATACAATGAATAGTCAGACGTTTCGTGAATTCTCTGAATCTCTAAATGAATGCAAACTTTTTTCCAGTTTTCCTATTATTTCTTGAATTGCATTAATATTCTGTTCACAAGTCATGAGTTTTTTCTCTCTGTTTTTCAATAGAGAGGAAAATAATATAATAAAAGTGAAGAGAAAAACAATAAAACATTTCTAAACTAATGATAGAGTGAATGAAAAATTGCTTTCAATTTCGAGACTCATGTCATTCAAATGTATGGAATCCATTGTTTTTACCAAACAGTGAATCAAAATAATAGAATAAAATGCTATTAAAAGTCATTTGAGAATAAAAATCCTGAAAAAAACGGAATGAAATCGAAAGACTCGACCGAAATATATATCGAATACGAAATGATTTTTTGCTCGAATATTGCCTTTTTTGGAGGAAACACACGAATCATATCATTACAGGAGTTCCACTATTTTTATGGTTCGCCAGTACTCGACTCGAGCCGTGAAAACCTCGGAGGAAATCACTGCCAACTCTCTTACGGCTGAACACAACCAGTGATTGCACTTATCATTGAAAGCCAATTGTTTTATATACGAACCGATGTATAAAATTTAGTTAAAACAAAGACGAATGAACTGATTGTTTGCACGAATCAAGAAAAATGAGGATAAATAAGTGAAACATCAATGGTTTGCTCCAAATCTAAATTGATTACAGACTATGTCCTCTTAAGTGAACAATTGTGTTCTCGTCCGACGAATATCTCAAATCCTATTTTAATAAATGAGAATATTTTTGTATTTAATTTATTGAGGAATTCTAAACATTTCACAAATTGATCAGTTTTAGAATGTGATGACGAAAATCGGGTATTTGATTGGAATTCTAGCCAATATCATACAATATCATAGAATATCACGAAATACCATGAAATTTCACCTCCAATTTTCAACACCACGATCGCTACCTTCAATATAATGTTTCTACATATGTGTAAATTCTTTGTACTCACTGTACATTTGATTTGATTGGTTGAGAATTAATTTTAAATGTAGTGAAACGAGAATCAGCCAAAAGTAGGTCAGAATATATGACACTATAGTGACTATAATTTTGATATCAGTCAGTAATTACACGTTTTCTTCGATATTGGCGTCGATTAGAAGTATATATCGAGTAATGAAAACTGCAATCAATATATGAATCGCTCAGAAATATAACGTTTTATTAGAGAAAAGGAGAGAATTTATTGTTCGTTAATCATAAACGAGTCACTCATTTAATGAGATTATCACTAATTTATCGGTCAATCCATTGAATCGTTGCAATCATTACCGATATATAAATGAGACATAACTTCGTTTTGTCTTCGCTCATGAATTATTCAAAATTAATTTCTAATCAACTCGTTTTCAGTAAAATAAAAATATTTTTGATTTATTGTCAGATTTTGAATTATATTAAAATGAGTTAGACCTGGATATCACTTTGGAGATGATCGTCTATCTTGATTTCATGATACGCCCACATTCATCATTATCAAGATATGGAAGATATGGTTGCGTTTAGTTAATGAACGAATGGAGAAGTCGTTTATCGGCTTCGCTTCCCTGCAATGGTCGGGACAACCATTGAGACAATGTTCAGGTTATTGTCAATATTTATGCTGAAAAGTATTTTTTAAATTGAATACAATGTAGTGAACTATATCTCAAACTCAACAAAAAGAATATTATCTATAAATAGATTTAAATAAATGGCCAAAAAATGTTTATTAAACTCGAATATAAAGTAGAAATAAAATCGATATAAAATTAATTTAGAAGAGAGTCAACAAAAGCTATGATATATTGAATGAAAAATGAATTAAAAGCCATTTATT
>JAQGAJ010001306.1:0-10311 GCA_034689365.1 Liebstadia similis
TATTACTTACAAACTTTTATAATTGAGTGAAACTTGTAGTGAATATATTCAAACCTAAACTTTAAATTTTGGTTTCGGAACGAACTTCCGATAACTCGAAAGGATTTATAACAATTCGGACGGCTTTTCAACTAATTTCCTACTTTAGGGTTAACCCGAAAGAGTTGACTGTTTTATAATTTGCTAATAAATTTATTTTCAGATTAATTTAAACCAATTCTCAATCTTTTTCTTCAAGATCATAAACAGGGATGCACAAGGGGATCAGCCCAAAATCCCCCTGGAAAAATTTGGACCTAAAATCCTATCTGAGGTCGGCCAGAAAAATAAACCCCTCTTGACTTTCTGACCAGCGCGAAGCGCCGGCCACAAAATAACAGTCGGAACCCGGATTCAAACTGAAATAAGTTGGATTTTAACTGGATTTCGCCACAATCAAGGCTAAATTAACGTAATTAAGGTCGAATTAGGGCTAAATAGCAAAAGTACGGAACCGTTTTCGGGACTTCCGAAAAATCACCCCCTGATTCACCCCCCTTAGGAAAAAATATGAAAAATCCCTTACTGATTCCTGAGGCGAGGCTGAGCTTTCGCATCACTGGTGATAAAGAAGAATAAAAGACAATCAATCAGAAAGTTTTAATCAAATTATTTAACTTTATTTAATTTAATTTTGTCAATGAATTCATTGTCCGGATCCGAGAGAACTATTGTCTGTTCAAAACTCAAATATTCTTCACTTCTTCTGCAATTCTGTCCACAGCTATAGATCAGAACTGTTCCGAAGTCGATGTCAGGCGATGTGGAAGTGTTTAGAGGTCTTAAATATGTGATCAAAGCTGGCATAAGTTGCAACTCGAAGACCCGATCGGCGCCACACGACTCACACTTCAAGGCTTTTGGTTTATGTCTATCACTATTAAGTAATGGCGTTCCCATCCATTGATAACGAATCACTTGATTCGGACAAATGGACAGTCGTTTGAAGAACTCATAATTTTTGCGGTCATTTCTGTAAATCGATTCCAAAAAGTTCTGTTCGTAAGCCTCTTTAGAACTGCCGGCCTTCTTGTCATCACTTCTTTGATGATATGATTCTATCAAATGGTTAATGTGCTTATCATTAGTTCCTCTGCTGTCGGGCTCTTCAATGACCGAAATATAAAGCGGTCGGAAGAATGCCATCGAAGTCACGCCTATTGACTGATGAGTGGCCGACTTTGGGCTGCACTCGACTGACAGGTTGGCCAACGACTCGGCGCAAGTGTTTGCACTACAATCAATATCTTCTTCGATGTCTTGGTTACCCCAATCTGTTTCTCCGTCGATCCAAACTTCACTTGAATTAGTTTTTGATTGTTTAATGTCGACAAATGATGTGATAGTTCTTATGGCAAACCACTTATTTGGAGTACAGTTGAGGCAAACAAACAAATAGATGAGTCTATCAGTGGCCGAGTCGTCGATCGGACACAGAATTTGTAAGACATATGTCAGTCTCTTCCGACACGAATCGCAAACTAAAGACTCGAAACTAGTGGTCAGGTGTTGGCCGGCATTAGAACTGAGGACAGGATAACCACCTAAAGAGTGAAGACATGTGTTAAGACTTAATCGACAATTGTTTGCATCGATTGTCACCTATTTTATTGGTTTTGAATGCGAGGCCATCACTGGTCTGGTCGTCGATCGGGTTATCGCTGTCTATGAGTCCGATAAACAAATTGTTATCCATTTGTGTATCGATTATCAAAAAGTTTGCGATAAATGAGAAAAACTTTAATCTTCTCTTAAGACATGTCTTAAGACATCACTTCTTTGACATTAATCCCAAACCCATTGAAAACAACTTTTCGACCGATATTTTTGTCAAACATTTGCCGTCCGTTTGCACACAAAACAAATTTGATCCCTAGTGTTGACCACAATTGATGACGAGATCAATGTCTGATCCAATTAGTCAAATCTGTTTCGACAACTTTCTTATTCAATAGGACCTTGAATTGAATGGCGAAGAAGTGGAAGCGATCTCAAGGTTGTCGTCATTGAGATTTGTTTGAATCAAGTTTTTCTTCCTCCAAGATATCGGGGTTAGAGTCGAGGCTCAAGTCTGACAAATCAGGTCTCAATCGGACAGACTTTGTGGTCATCACTATTGAGAACAATGTTTTGATTGATTGACGAGGATTTGAGGGATCAGTTGTGGACCTATTTTATGGTACAAACAAAGCACTGATTCAGTACGTGATTGGAGTCATAAAATAGTACCAAATCTTTGGTTTGAGTTAAGCTATTGATAGTCACAAAAGTAAAGGTAATGTTTGGATAAAATTGAAATCCAATTGAAAAATGAAAATCAATTAAAAAATTCATTTAATTTCAATTAATTGGTCTATAATTGAGTCGATTTGTGGTCTCAATTGCGGTCAATATGTGGCCAATGGTTGTGGACATCAGTCGCGATGAATGCAAACGAATGCTCAGAAGATATGGTAAGTGTTGTGATCACCGATTGTCGATGTCTTTGATTCAATTGATTTTCCGTTCAATGCTTTTAAACAAAACTAATTTTCAATTGATTTCCTCTCCATTTGCCTCAACTGAAGAACTGGAAGCGTATTCATCGGTGGTCACTGCTCTCAGAGCACAGGGAGATCTGAACAAAGACAAGCGGAAGATACTCCAGGATTTGTCTTCACTGCTCAGGTCTGCCGAAGATTTGCCGCGAAATGATTGCTCACTTTGACTCTTGTTTAGCATAAGTCTTGAGAGACATCGGGCGGAAGTCCGTCGAGCGGTCAATGACGAGAAACTCAATACAATCGCTCACCACATGAGTGGCGGCAATACATTGACCGAATGGACAATAGAGGGCCGACGACTCATTCCTCTGTTGCCACGACTTGTGCCGCAGACGGCCTTCACAGGTATGGCCAACAGCGCGGCCAATGAACAGACCGCACGAAACCAAATGATGTTAAGCCCTTCGGAGACTGGAATTAAATCAATTGATACAAATCACACATTGGATGAGACGGTGAGCACAACGACCCCCAAAAGGCGACGCCTCGACAGCCAGAGTCAGTCCCATCTCATACCCATTAAGTCGAATACTGAGCCCATTGTTGTCCAAAACACCTCAAACCTCGTTCCCAATCATCGAAATCTTCACTCAATATCTTCTCGAACTGTCGTCAACCCTAACAACTGCTATACCGCGACACTGAGTCCTCAATCAGTGGGTCAGTCGGGAGCGCGCGTTATCTTCGTGTCGGCTCCGACGGCCGCGCAATCGAATGTCAGTTCACCCAAAGGCGTGACCGCCATTCCCCTCATATCTCGCAACAGTCTATCGCCGCAAAAGCCAGTGATTGATGTTTCTCCAAATAACCCCCGAATAACAAAACAAAGGCCGGGAAGACCTCCGGTCAACACATCTATTGTTGGTCTGATTGGTGTCTCTGGAAATCAAAGCAATCAAAAGACGACGAAAACGATCGCAAATAAGACAACAGTGAACCCAACGAACGTCTCTTTGGCTAATGTCACCCGAATTCCATTCATTTCTGGAACTCAGGTCTTCGCCAAAAGCAATGGTCAGCAACAAGTGGTTGTATTTCCGGTCAATTCTCGACAACAAGTTTCCGTACCAATCAGTCAAACAGTAAAAGCCATTTCGATACCATCTTCGGGACCGACGGTCACGACGACAGCGCCCACTCTTATCTATCAAAGCGGGTCTAATATCAAAAGTGTTCCTCGAGTTCAGGCGCCGAACCTGATTATAATGCAACAAAAACAGATTGTTCAGACGACAAAGTCATTGACCGGTTCGGTGCCGACCACTGCTATCACTCTCTCGAAGGCAAGTATTGCCGCCAAACCTCAGATGAAGAGTCAGATATTTCCGGGTAAGAAGACTGTTGTCGACATCGGACCGAAGAGCCAAACGTTTACGTTAAGTGATAACCAAAAAATAATCACAAAACGGATCCAAACTTCGCCCAAATCTCTTCAAGAAATAAACTTTTCTGAACTAAATCAAAGGGGAGGTGTCATTGAAATCGATGCCTCGAATGCAGACTTCGCAGGATTTTTCCACAATTACAACAAAGTAAGTCATATCTTGTATTACAAGAAGTTATTTATTAATGAAATTGTCTTTTGATCCAAAGGGCGGACCAATAACTCAGAACGAGTTGATCGAAATCATCAAAAAGGCGAACGCATCCAACTCTGGGATCACGACATCCGTGACTGACCCGCGACTGACACACAGGGAAGAAATGCACGACTCGTCTTCTGAGGACACGGTCTCTACCAGTGAATCGCCTTTACATGAGATGCAGACCGAGTTCGGCGACCTATCGGACACAGTCTGCGGGGAAAACGTGAAAACCCTTTTAGACAAATGATAATTCATTCGCAAACAAACTCATCATTCAATCAATTTATTGTATAAAGACTTTTGACTGAATAACTGTTTAACGTTTAGTTAATTTTAATCCTAATCTATTAAATCTATACTTCGTTTTCGGATCAGTTTTAATAAATTCATTCATTTTTATAATCTATATATAATTTATTATTTAATTTGTTTAAAGAATTTTGAGTTTTTGTCAATACTGTTACTCATTGTGACCCAAGTGTCTCATAATATCTCATAATATATCCCATTGTACCTCATTTTTACGTCATTTGTACCATTGTATCGATCATTTTCGGTCAGTTATCAATCACTATTCATATAATGGTTTAATTATTAATTATAATTACATCGAACTCATTAAACAGTTGAACATAACTTAAATGATATTGTTTTGAGATTTAACCGAAATTTATTGGAAATAAAGTTTAAATCTTTGTGACTGAAGGAAAATAATTTCTTCCAAGAGGTAAATGCAATCAATTTTAACTCTCAATAGTAACCAATAGAATGAAATGTAACCGAAAACTTAGCCAAACATTGCTTTCAAACAATCAATCGATAATTAATTTAATGAAAACAGAAATCCAAAGCTATTTATACCCGAAAACGGCTTTGGAGTTGATTTCGTAAAACAGGTTTAACTCGATTTCTGATTCGACTTAAATAGTATTTTCATTAATAGCACACATTCTGTGAGCTCTCGATTGGACTCTTATTATTGAATGCAAGTTAACTGTTATATACAGTTATGCCTTCGAGTGTTCTCTCAGTACTACCAGTCCTGTAGTTCTGTCCTATTTTAATGCTTCTTCTGTTCGATATTCGGGTCTATGACTGACTGAATAACTCGCTTACAATTCAAACCAAAAGTCGAATCAATTTCAAACACATTTGAATGAATTGACAAATAATTTGGTTTTTTTGCTCGTTTTTACTGATTTTCAGATCCATTAAGTAATTGAAAGAAAGTTTTTCAAAGTTTGCTTTCGAGTAGTTTCGAGTCGACGCGCGATAGATGTGTCGTGAGATCGGACAAAGTGGTGGTCAAGTGATCGACTGATTGGTCAAGTGATCCAATTGTTTAGTTTTATTATCAATACTTAATTACTCGACTGTTCGAGAGATCGAAACTTTGGACTTTATCAATGATATCAATGATAATCGAGTTAAACAAACTTATTTAAAATGACTGATTTGCTAATCAAGTGATCCCTAAATCAACTCAAAGGAAGAAAACATGAATTCGTTTTTGAGACTCTGTTTCGTGTCTTCGGTTGTGATTATGTGTCAAACGATCGGATCAATCGATTCAACCGATCGGCCATTAAGTGATTCTCTGAAGCAAATGGACATCAGATCAATATTAAGTCGCTTAAGACGTCAAATAGAGGACAACGAAAGTGATTCAATGGTTATGATAGGAAATAAAGTGATGAATGACTCGAATAAGAGCTCAAACATATCGTGGGATGAGATTAATGACACTTTCGATAAGTATTTGACTGAAGAAGAAGTTCACGAGAAGTGGAATCTAATGGAACAGAATCTCAAATCCGGTAATCCATTCAAAAATCTTTATTTGAAATCTTTTTCTCATTATTCCGAACGTCCGAACAATAGGTGTCCGAACACTCTTGCGGTCGATATTTCCGAAAATAGTTTCCATGTCTTCGGACGCAAAAGTGAGCGGCAATTGTTCGGCGGGTCTTCTAAAGTGGATCATCAGCTTAAGACACCTCAAGAGTTGGGCCGTTAAGAGTGAGTTGATTTAGATATAGATCTGATTTGTGGTTTAGAGTAAAGAGTGATTCAAGTGATGACGAGATATAACTTGTTTTGCGTGACTCTTGCAATGTTTGATATTATAATCGCGATCATAAGTCAAATTATGATAATTTAGGCCAAGTTTTTGCTTTTCATCCACTGATTTGATTTGATTTAAGAACTCTTTGAACTCATTGTTAGTTAAATTGTTTGCGAAGAGAATGCAATTAACTCGCGATAGAATCGCCGATTCTCTGAATGTCTATGTCTTTAACGATCTGTTATTTGATTTAAATATAGATTTAATTTCAATTTTATTGCTATTTATTTGATTTTTAACACATTTCGTGATTTAATGACAATTGGATTCAATTTAATGCGATTTAAGATATGATTCAGATATGGATTTTAGTACTTAATCGTGAAATGAAAGATAAAATTGAGATTTAGGATGAATTGTGAACTAAATTAGTCTCAATTCGTATTTGATTACCAAAAGAGTGACGATTTGTGATATCAAGCAATAAAACTAATATAATTTAAAACTTTAAATAACTTGAATAACTTGATAAATGCTTCCGAACTGATTCGAACATTAATTTTAATTAAAATTAAGTTAAATTATTGATAAATAAAAGGGGAAAACATTGGAAATTCGATACTTTTATGCAAAACTTGATTAAATAAGTAATTATCGAATCAACTAATATATAATTAATTACTTCCGTGTCTTACGATTTGCGGCTTTGGATCGCATTTAGTCCTAAAGTAAAACCGATTTCACGAATGTTTAATTGAAATCAATTAATAGGTGAACGAGTTTTGAGTGATTGGTCTCATAATTAACTTTGAAAGTTATATCTCAACCGAAAATCAGACATTTCTCCGAAATTAGCCGAAAACCTAATGCACTTACGATTAGCACTCAGTTCGCACTAATTATTAATTGATAACTAATTATTAATTTGGTTTAAATATTACAATAGATGTGATAAATATAATAAACTTGACACAAATTCGAGATAAGATAAATCAGTGGTGTTTCGGACATTATTTGCTTTGATGGCAAATATTGAGAACAATGGAAAACTAACCTCAAAATCAATATTTTTATGTATTCACGAGAAATATCTGGCAATCAATCAATCAATTGAATCAATGTTTGACCAAAATGTTTGGTTATTGTCTTAAAAACGTTTTGACGTCCTTATGATTATCTTCAGAGGAATGTCAAACAATGTTTAAATTATCCCATTATAACAAATTCTTAACCTAATATCCAAAAACCCAGTGTTAGACGCCACTGGCAAACCCCCGTCGGGCATATTCGAAGGTGTGGTCACTATGTTCGGTAACTTCGAGGAATGTGTCAAAGTAAGAGTGGCCGACGACGACGATTCCGAACTCGATGAAGACGGAAACGAAACTATCAAAGAGTTCTTTAGGGGACAGTTCTGTGTCGTTGAGTTCAAGCCTTGGCTTCCGAAGAAACCACCGTTTTATGGGATGAGCTCTAAAATAAAAGGACTTCTCCGAGAGAATGACGACACGGTTTGTCTTCAATACATTCAATCACTTGATAACTGATTTTACCATCGCTTAGATATACAACGACTTCGCAGATTTGGCGCTATTCTTCCATTTCATTACATTCCGGATAGACTTCTGTGTGCCCTCGATCTGTACCCGCGAAGACATGCAAAAGATCTCAACACTCAGTAATGTCTTTGACGTTAATTGACTGAACTCTTCTTAACTTTGATCTCAATTTCAGTCGCAAAGGGTCTCGAATTCAAAGCCCGAGTCTTGAGATGCGAAACGGCTAACGATTATGTGGTTTGGAATCCATACCAAATCGCAACCATGTATTTGATTATAACTCGATTAAAGTAATTAATTATCTTTTCAGATCAATTTTAGGCATATTATCGCTAATCATAATCACATCGACGGTCACTACTTTAATGATAGACTACTTCTCGGTTCAAAATCTAAGTTTCGATTCATCGATAGTCAGATCCCTATCACTAATCAACTCCTGGAACGACATCTTCGGCTCGGGAGCAGTGATCGATCATAAGCCGATCCAATTGTACGGCATTCGAAGCGTAGTCTTGCTCTGGATTATCATTGTTCACACCGTAGTTGTGGTAGACTTTCAGTACTTCCGTATGTCTTCTCGAGAATTAGTGGTCACTATTGATAACGACTTCCTTTTGATAACTGATCCTAATTTTCAGGTGAAATGCAGACAATAAAGACTTTGGCGATGAAGTGGCCGATGCAGATCTTCACCAATAGTTTGGTTCAGTTCGAGTGTCTGATCCTGATCTCGGCCTTTTCGTTGGCCTACTATAACATAGGAAAACCCACCAAAGAAGTGATGAAATTCGTCGCTAAGAAATACCTCAGGTTTTAATCGAATTAAATATCAATTGATATTCAATTAAATAATTTAATTATCACTTTCAGAGTGACTCCAATTATAATCTTAATCTCGTGCATAAGTATTCTTCTTCCGGTTGTGCTGACTCGCGGGCCATTGACCGACGACTTCATCTCAAAACAGGCCGATCAGTGCCAATACTATGGTCTATGGAATCTGTTTTATGTCCAAAACTTCTTCAGTTTAGATAAAACAGTAATTCTTTTTATGTCCAATACTTCAATTGTTTGCTCAGACATTCTTTTCCTATCAGTGTTTGTCCAATACGTGGATATTCTGTGTGGAAATGCAATTATCGATAGTATTTATACCACTTTTGGCCTTATTTCACAAAATTAATGACAGATCGACGAAAATGTTTTGGCTTTTACTGCCAATACTGTGTGTAATCGGTTTCGCAATAAACGCGACGATCGTTTACTTTTACGAATTGCCGCCCAACTTCTTCTGGACTCTTCCCGACCCCGAGTATGTCATCGTTAACTCTAATCCACGCAATTCTAAAACAAATTTCTATTTATAGGCAACGAAACGAATACTTTTATATTTATTACTACAAGCCGTGGACACATCTGTCGGTCTTCGCCATCGGCTTCTATGCGGGAGCTCTCAGAAGGATCAGCAAATCAGAGGAATGCAGTCATTTCGACAAAACTGTCGGTACTTTTCATTTGTTTATAGGTTCTAACAAATATGTAAATCCAGGTGAAGTCATCGACGGGTTGGTTCATTAGTTTGCTTATAATTTTTGCCCTCATATACGGATGTCATGACTGGGTTATCGGAGAATTGCCTGAAGTGAGTGTCGTTTAGTTGAAACCGATTCTTACAATTATAGTAACGAACAAACAATTTAATGACCGATTATATCGAATTTCTAGCCCTCGGTGTCCGCCATATATGACGCCACTCAGAAAATCTTCTGGTCGTTAGCCAATTGTTGGATACTTTTCAGGTTAACCAAGAATTTGGAACAAAACAAGAAGGGTTTGGTCGAGAAGTTCTTTAGCCATCAGATCTTCAAATTCGTTGGTCGACTCACTTTAGTGGCATATCTTATGCATCCAATCATCCAATCTATGCTCCTCTCGAGCCAACAGCAACACCTCTACAGTTCCAGTATTCTTATGGTCAGAATCGACAACTTATAGTCTCAATTCACTGAACAATTATCTTATATTTCAGGCGTATATCATAATCGGAAACATAATATTCACATATTTTCTATCGTTTGTAATCTCGTGGACGCTTGAAATGCCTTTATGTTCACTATTGAACGCACGGATAATACATTACCCCAACACTGATCAGAACGGACCCATTGTTAATAAAGACATCCAAAATGGTAATTATGGAACTGGAAATTCTTCTGAGAAGAACGAAATAGAACTGGGAATCACTAAAGAAAGACTTTGATCTTTATTATTATAATTGTTTTGTAACGATAAATAAATTAATAATTAAATGAAAACTTTTCCTTTTTGTGTTTGTCTATTATAACTTACAATTTATAAGCCATCGTGTCTTCTGAATGACACTATAATGCGGAGATAGCTTTCCTTATCTAGAAATAGAAGTAAAAACACCAAGGTAATCCTGAAATTCCAGTTACAGCGAAATATATTGAATTTTTACAACTTGGAACTACATCAACAGTTTGGTTAATAAATTC